>OY757942.1:61416795-61451795 GCA_963585895.1 Sepioteuthis lessoniana | reverse complement strand
CTACTATTTACCCATATATGGAGGGAGGATAATTAGATCAATAGCTTTCCCAAGGGTATTACCGCTATGTGATCTCGTGTAACCGCGTCTATTTCCAATGATAATGATCAATACACCACGAATACCTTCTCCATAGATGTCATCTGCGAATAGTATATTTCAAATCTGATAATAATGTGCCCTGATATCAGGTGTGTGTGAAAGAAACCCCGAAATCTTTCTTTTGAAAATGAAAAACAAAATAGATAGTTTAAAATAATGAGCTTTTGCAAACATTCAATAGATATATTTTTACTTTTCCATGTATGTATGTATTTGTGTGTGTGTGTGTGTGAGAGAGAGAGAGAGAGAGAGAGAGAGAGAGTGTATTGTCAATGATAACATATTTCAATACAATAATTAATTACTCATTAAAGTCTGATTAAAAATTCCTTTTAATGTCCTTATGCAGTTTAAAACGGAAAACCTTTTCAACATTATATTTCTATTCTTGCCTTAAATCTCTGTCTAAGCCGATAATAGAGTCCAAATCTGACTTTACATAAATAATCAAGTTATTTTCATTCACCTTTTATATCATCGCTTTCACGGACATAGTCCAAGGTAATAACGATAACCGATCATTTGGATTTATTGTGCTAATTTTTTTTTTTTTGTTTTCGTATTTGTTTTTTCTTTTGTTTTTTTTTTGTTTTTTTGTTTTTGTTTTTTAGGTGAATGAATTTAGGCGTCCTTTGAAATTGTAGATATTTTTTTTCATCCTATTGAAGCATAGTTTCCATCAGATGCAAAATGCAGTATCATTAAATTGCCTAATTAGACCACAGTAAATTAATTATTGGCTGAAAAACAAGTGGGCCAGTGACTGAGCTGAAATAAAACGGGCAGAATATCACTGAATCAAAATTAATAACTCTTGCCAAAATAATTTATACTATACTTATGCTTGTCCATTCATCCCCAAGATGTGCAAATCCACATAAACTTCCCGCAGCCAAGTGGGATATTCTTTCACCTTTAACCTAAACCAATTTATTGGCCTAGCACAAGGCTTTACAAGAAATACAGTTGCAATTATTTAACAATAAACAAACACAATCACAAAACAACAACGAAAACATTTTTAAACAGATTATTGCTTTTAAACTCTCAAATTTAGAGATTTGACTTGGTTTCTTTGTTTAACTGAATATCGACGTATGTGTGTTATTTGAAACTAAACCTTTTGAAAGAACAGCAGTGATACTATTTAATCCACAGCTGTGGGGTGTGGATAAGGGGGCTTATAACTTTCTCAAGGGTATTAGTTTAAAAGTGAACGTAATAGTGCGATTGACGTTTGAACTTGCTAACTTCGGGACTGCAGTTCAGCGTTTTAGCTACGTAATTTAGAGAATGTTCAAGCAAGGAAATAAAATGAAAATCATCATAGAAATAAATGAATAAAATAAATAAATGAATAAATAAAAGAAAAAAGATTGTTTCATTTTTATCTTTTCAATAAAAATAAATCTTGTTTTGTATTTAATTTATTATGTTTTTAGTCTGTTGTAAATAATGCTCTTTTTTATTTTAGAGACGTCATCATCATCATGTCGTGCTGGGAGCACGGATATCCCTGACCCTCTCTCGCCACTTTTCCCTATCGTTCATCGCCTCTGGCAGGTCTTCTGGACTACATCCCGTATCCTCACATAGTTGCTGAGTGTATGTTCGTGTTGGTCGTCCTGCTTTTGCTCGGCCATGTGTAGGGGTCCATAAGAGTACATCACTTATGAGTTCATCCCTGCTTCTCCAGCAGTGTCCTGCATGTCTGGTTTGTCTAACTTGAATAGTTTTCGTGATAGGAGGCAGGTGGCCGTACAGTTGGTGTCTTGTGGGGTGTTGCCGCCAGGACTTGTTCAAGATTGCTCGCAACGGATATCACTGACCCTCTCTCGCCACTTTTCTCTATCGTTCATCGCCTCTGGCAGGTCTTCAGGGCAACATTCCGTATCCTCACATAGCTGCTGAATGTATGTTCGTGCTGGTCGTCCTGCTTTTGCCCGGCCATATGTGGGGGTCCATAAGAGTACACCCCTTATTGTTATGTTTTGACCTGTTGACCCGGCCAAAAATGCCATTCAAGGTAATGCACCGGAAGGAGGTGACACATTCTGGTGGCAGTTATGAGAGGAAATCGCGTGGGCGGAAATTGGCTGATGAAATGGGACGAGTTAAAAAAGATCCCATTATACTCTCATAGACTGACGCACCGGAAGAGAGTGACCTCTGAACTGGATGACAGTTATTTCCGCTCGATGACGATCACACAGGCCATTCCAAAGAAAGCGGAAGTGACACATCCCGGTCCCCAGATATCGGAAGTAGTCGTGGAGGCATGTCCATATCAGCGCATGGGAGTTTGAAGGTAATATAAGGCCGACGAGTTGAGTTCCGGTCAGTTGAGTTCAACGAGCCAGTGGAGACAGGCGAGTGGAGTTGAGGTGGTAGACGAGATGTAGTAAGGAAAGCCAGTGCTCCGGTTGAGCAACCATGGAGAACGAGAAAGACACAACGCTGACGGCCATAACTTCGGGGTCAAAATATTTCAGTAATGTTCGGTCCCCAGCTCCCTCTCACACGCAAACTTGGAACAACCCTTTCGAAACTTACAAATAAAGATGTGAGGTAAAATATTTTATAAAGAAGTCTTCCTGCGTCTTCCTTGCGTTCGTCGTTTGTTCTTGCGACTTTATCATTGTGCGTCTGTCTTTATTATTGTGACATTGTGATGCTGTAGATGACTATATAACATTATGAGCTCGTCCTTGCTTCTCCAGCAGTGTCCTGCATGTCTGGTTCGTCTAACTTGGATAGTTTTCGTGATAGGAGGCAGGTGGCCGTATAGCTGGTGTCTTGTGGGGTGTTGCCGCCAGGATTCATTCATTCATTTATTCGTTACTATTTCGGTGCATTTAGTAAAATGTTGATTGTTATTGTGTCTTTATAATTATTATAATTATTGCCAACGCAACAATAAGATTTATATATACTAAGCCTGAAAATCGTCGTTTCTGGCTTGAAAAACTCGTCTTAATTTTTTATTCTGTTGAATTTCCACATATACTGCAAATGATATAAAATGTTGTTTGGTTGGTTGGTTGGATTTTATGGCACATCAACCTTTGTCGGTTATTTCATGCATAATCCACTTTTATGAAAATAGTTCTATTTCTAGCAATTCTATTTCTATTTCAAGCTATTCAGTTTACTCAAGCAGTTCTTATTCAATTTAGTATAAGAAGAGATTTTGTTTACACACAGCTAAATGTCTAAACAGTTCTATATTAAACAATTCAGTTTCGTGTAAGTACACTTTCAATGTCAAAAAACAGTTATATTTCAAATAATTCAGTTTAGCATAAGCACGCAGTTTAGATTTAAGTCAGCAGATTATTCTTTAGTCAAACAGTTCTAATTCAGATAATTCCGTTTCGTATAAGTACAGGTTTTGTTTGCACATAGTTAAATATCAAAACAGTTCTATAGTAAACAAATCAGTTTATTGTAAGTACATTTTCAATGACAAAAACAGTTCTATTTCAAACATTTCAGTTTAGCATAAGCATGCAGTTTAAATGTAAGTACAGTATAATTGTCAAATACATTTCTATTTCATGCTATTCAGTTTAGTCAAACAGTTCTAATTCAAACAATTCAATTTAGCATAAGTAGGCAGTTCTATTAAACCCATAAATAGGGCCCTATCAGGTGCTACCATTCCGGGCCTGTGTGAACCTGGGAGCAATGGCAATGAAGAGGTACTCTGCATTCCCCAAAGCTCCAGTATTGCTGGAACCTCACCATCGTATTGTAAAGTGTTATATCCAGGACACTCATTGTGTGTGTGTGTGTGAGGGGGGGTCCTACCCCTCTGCAGAGGTGCAGTCGGCCTATTCTACAGCCCCAGCCGACTGGGCAACATATAAAAATAGCAAGTAAAGTAAGTAATGTTGGCTGCTGTAGGCGAGGGCGACCTGAAGGCTCCCTTTTCAATAGCTACTACACCAAGGTGTAGGGGGAGTTCCCCATCTCCTTTCACTGGATTGCTCCACTTACCCTTGATACGTACGTTTAGACATTTTGCAAACTAATGTTGGTCATCTTAATTTCTGTAGTTGTAATATATTCCTACGCATAGATACCTGTTTAATCTCTATAATAAATGAAAATAAACCGTTAAAATCTTTATTTTTTACATGGGCTTTGAAATCTGATATTTAGTAGTTGTAGAAAATACGCAACTACCTTATGAGTAAAGCTACGAGTATCATTAATACAATTCACCTCCCCGAAAAGTCCGAATAAACAGCTTCCCATGAACATTTTTTCAAAGCTGAAATGGTTTCATGTCTATTCAGGCTTCTTTAACACACATCGTAGCTCAGTAGAAAGAACAGCGGATGTGTTTAACTGGATTTAAAGAAACGAGTTTTAATATCACTGATAGTTTAGTTTGGTTTGGTTGGATTTTATGGGATATCAACCTTTGGAGTTTATTTAAGGCCAAATCCATTTTAAACAATTCAGTTTAGCATGAGTACACAGTTTAATTGTCAAAAACATTTATATTTCAAACTATTCAAGTAGTTACAAACAACAATTCAGTTTAGTGTAAGTATAGTTTCAATGTCAAAAACAGTTTAATTTCAAATAATTCAGTTAAGCATAAGCACACAGTTTAAATGTAAGTACAGTTTAATCGTCAAAAACATTTCTATTTCAAGCTATTCAGTTTAGTCAAACAATTCAGTTTAGCATAAGTATGCCGTTAGTTCTATTTAACCCGTTGATAGGACCCATATCAAGTGCTACCACTCCGGTCCAGAGTGGACCTGGGAGCGATGGCAATAAAGGGGTGCTCCGCATTCCCCAAAGCTCCAGCATTACTGGAACCTCACCATCAGATTGTTTAGTGTCATATCCAGGACACATGTTAGGGGGGGGTCTTACCCCTCTGCAGAGGTGCAGTCAGTGTATTCTACTGTTCCAGCCGACTGAGCAATCACTGACAGTTTATGTCTTATTTATTTTTTAAGAGTCGTCGTTGAGTTACGATAAAAAAAAAAAAACAATAAAAAATGTTCTTTAAAATAAATATTACTATTCACTCCTTGCAGGGTTTTTTTTTTGCACTAACTGTACCTGATTATTTTTTACGGGAATCTAAGGGACAACAAATCTCTTCAAGTCTCCAAGAGTCTCCTAAATATCCTACCTAATTTAATTCAACGACCAGTTTTATTATTTCTTTATTCATTGAAATCCTCTGAATTGAGTCAATGAATTATTCTTCCTCTTTTAATCCTTTCTTCTCACTTCCCTATGCTATCACTATTATTATCATTATTATTATTTTTTCTTTCCTCCTTGAGAGTTTTTCACATCAGCGTTAGCTGATGGTTTTCACTGGAGTTTGAGTGACAGCAAGTCTCCTCAAATCTCCAGGACTCTTTTCAGTATTCTGGCCGTTCTCGACAATGCTGTAGTTTGGATTGTCTCCACTCTTCTCCAACCTCCAAGTCCTCCAGTCCCTTTAATAGTTTGGATGGTCTCCACTCCAACCTCCAAGTCCTCCAGTGCCTTTAACAGTTTGGATTGTCTCCACTCTTCTCCAACCTCCAAGTCCTCCAGTGCCTTTAACAGTTTGGATGGTCTCCACTCCAACCTCCAAGTCCTTCAGTGCCTTTAACAGTTTGGATTGTCTCCACTCTTCTCCAACCTCCAAGTCCTCCAGTCCCTTTAATAGTTTGGATGGTCTCCACTCCAACCTCCAAGTCCTCCAGTGCCTTTAACAGTTTGGATTGTCTCCACTCTTCTCCAACCTCCAAGTCCTCCAGTCCCTTTAATAGTTTGGATGGTCTCCACTCCAACCTCCAAGTCCTCCAGTGCCTTTAACAGTTTGGATTGTCTCCACTCTTCTCCAACCTCCAAGTCCTCCAGTCCCTTTAATAGTTTGGATGGTCTCCACTCCAACCTCCAAGTCCTCCAGTGCCTTTAACAGTTTGGATTGTCTCCACTCTTCTCCAACCTCCAAGTCCTCCACTCCCTTTAACAGTTTGGATTGTCTCCACTCCAACCTCCAAGTCCTCCAGTGCCTTTAACAGTTTGGATTGTCTCCACTCTTCTCCAACCTCCAAGTCCTCCAGTGCCTTTAACAGTTTGGATTGTCTCCACTCTTCTCCAACCTCCAAGTCCTTCAGTGCCTTTAACAGTTTGGATTGTCTCCACTCTTCTCCAACCTCCAAGTCCTCCAGTCCCTTTAATAGTTTGGATGGTCTCCACTCCAACCTCCAAGTCCTCCAGTGCCTTTAACAGTTTGGATTGTCTCCACTCTTCTCCAACCTCCAAGTCCTCCAGTCCCTTTAATAGTTTGAATGGTCTCCACTCCAACCTCCAAGTCCTCCAGTGCCTTTAACAGTTTGGATTGTCTCCACTCTTCTCCAACCTCCAAGTCCTCCAGTCCCTTTAATAGTTTGGATGGTCTCCACTCCAACCTCCAAGTCCTCCAGTGCCTTTAACAGTTTGGATTGTCTCCACTCTTCTCCAACCTCCAAGTCCTCCAGTGCCTTTAACAGTTTGGATTGTCTCCACTCTTCTCCAACCTCCAAGTCCTTCAGTGCCTTTAACAGTTTGGATTGTCTCCACTCTTCTCCAACCTCCAAGTCCTCCAGTCCCTTTAATAGTTTGGATGGTCTCCACTCCAACCTCCAAGTCCTCCAGTGCCTTTAACAGTTTGGATTGTCTCCACTCTTCTCCAACCTCCAAGTCCTCCAGTCCCTTTAATAGTTTGGATGGTCTCCACTCCAACCTCCAAGTCCTCCAGTGCCTTTAACAGTTTGGATTGTCTCCACTCTTCTCCAACCTCCAAGTCCTCCAGTCCCTTTAATAGTTTGGATGGTCTCTACTTGCCCTCTGATTTCCCAGTCGTCCAGTCCCTGAACCAATCTTCTAGTGACTGTACCCAGAGCACCATCTGCAATAGGTATAATCGTCACTTTCATGTTACACAGTTTTTCAACTCTTTAGCAAGGTCGAGGTACTTATCCTTCCTTTTGCTTTCTTTCAATTTAACTCAGTGGTCCGCTGGGACAGTAAAATCCACAAATTCTGAGAATTTTCTTTTTTCTTGTTGATATTTTTTGAGTCTGGTCGCCTGGCTGAGATTAAGTGATCCGTCTCTTATTATTATTATAATTATTATTATTGGATGGTCTCGACCCGTCCGCCAACTGCCAAGTCATCCAGTCCCTTTAGTAATCCTTTAGTTACTGTTCCAAACGCACCAATTACAATTGGTATAATTGTCACCTGCATGTTCCGTAGTTTTTTCAATTCCCTAGCAAGGTCGACCAGCTCTAACTCAGGGTTTTTCACTGGAGTTTAATGGACAACGACTCAGGTCTCCAGTACTCTTCTAAATATCCTAGTCGTTTTTAGGGGTGATTTTTCCTCTTGTCTCGAGTTCTTCGAATCTCAGTTTCAGTTTTTAAGGAAGCGTGCCAGGTGCCCTGATCATGTTAGGTATTACTATCATTTTCATTTTCCACAGCTTTTTCTGTTCTCTGGTAAGGTCCAGGTATTCATCCAGCTTTTCGCTTTCTTTCACTTTTATGCAGTGGTCTACAGGTGTTCCACTATATGACAGATATTATTATGATTGTACTCCTTTGAGAGTTTTTCCCTCTAGAGTTAACTAATGGCTTTTCCCTGGAGTTTGAGTGACAACAAGTCTCATGGACTCTTTTCAGTATTCTGGCCGATCAAAATAATGCTATAGTCTTGATGATTTCCACTTGTCCCATTATTTCCTAGTATTCTTTTGGGATCATTCCAAGTGCGCCAAATACAAATGGCATCACTATCACCTTCACGTTCCATTTTTTTTTGCTCTCTAGCAAGGTCTTGTCATTTATCTTTCTTTACGCTTTCTTTTGATTTTACTCTGTAGTCTGCCGGGACGGCAAAGTCCACAATTTGGCAGGTTCTCATTTTTTTATGATTATCACTAGGTCTGGTCGTCTGGCTGAGAATAGTTGTTCCATTTCTTTCTCAAAATCCCAGAGAACTTTCTGCGTCTCATTCTCCAGGACGGATTCTCCGTTACTATTATTATTATTATTATTATTATTATTATTACTATTATACTTTGGTTTCAGTAGCGTCTTTCACTGATTTCATGGGGAAAATAATCTTTTAGCAGAATCAGGTTACGTTTGTCTTATTCTTCGAATAATGGTAATCCGATAATTGGTCTTGAAGTAGACCTGCTGCCAAACGCATAAAAATTGCCTAACGAAGAAGAATTATTCGTTGGCACAAAGACCAACTCACTCGTAGATTTTCAAGGTCCCAAATTCATGATCTGCAAAAGTAGGGGTCACTTTAAATAGTAATACATTTCTCCGGACATTATAACATCCACCACGACCAAGTCTTCATATCAGTCGAGAACAATGTGCATTTGATTTGAGGACATGTGGTCAAGCCTATAGAAAAAAAACTATGTTTGAAATATTTCACAATTCATTCGATTCTTTCTTTGTAGAGGTCAGTGGCTGGCTTTTATAATGAATTTAGTGGTTATCAGTTAGTAACTTATCATCACTAAAAGCAAGGTGGAATCGACAGGACAGTGGATGGTCAAGTAAGGACATCTTTTAAAGGATTTCATAATATTTCAAGATTTATTCTTCAACAGAACGCACGCACCGTTAGAGAAAGAGAGTCAGTTGTTCCTGGCAACTGAATTAGTAGACACGTGACGTTGACTGAGTACCAAGGTCGTAAAAATTACATTTTGACCATTGTGACCAATTGCCAAGTTAGAAGTTGGCATGGGATTAAAACGACTAGTGTCGTTGGAAGCGAATACAAGTTGAAGTGAAACCCTTTTCTTTCATTGGTTTCAGAAAATGTGTCTAATGATTGAAGACTTGAAAAAAACTTATTATGGGTTACCTGCGTGTTGATACCGATCAGACACGTCAAACGTAAATACATGAATATTTCGATCTAGACCCTCGGGTTCACGCATGCACGCACGCTCGTGTAAACACACTCACACATACACACACACGCACACAGACATAGGCACACACAAGGATCCTGGACAAGTTTTTTTTTTTTTTGCATTCCACAAAGCGCTAATTACTTGAGAAAGGTATGAATCACATTATACTCTTTTCATCGGTGTGTGAATAGGGCAGACAGAGATCTTTAACTTTAGTATGGCAACCAGTCTCGGAGAAGGAAAACTTTAACATGTTTAGCTCCGCATAAAAATAGATCTTATGTCACATCCAGCCCGTGTGGAAAGGTTCGATGAATAGAAATATTTTTAATCCCGCTGAACATTACACTGTCTCTGTCTCTCTCTCTGTCTCTCTCTTTGTCTCCTTATCTCTATCTCTCTTTTCCACACTTATGCACAAACACACAAAGAGACATATATATATATATATATATATATATATATATATATATATAGGTATTATTCGGTTCGGTTAAACCAGAGTTGGGAGTAATTCCTTCAGGATAAGAGAATTATTCAAAAGCTGAACATTTAAATTTTCCTGGTAGAGAGTTCAATGTAATTAATATTACAGAGCAATACTTTCTTTAAAGAAAAAACCAAAGACCGGTTATTTTAGGATTATAAATTTATTTCCATCCTGTTTTGCGTTTCTGATGTAAACCAAAAACACAAAGAAAAATATAACAGGACTTCTTCAGATCTTATGGATAAAATAAAACAGAATAGACACGGGATGGGGAAAGAGGGGTGAAGAGTTATCTCCTCGTTTTTTTAAACTTCCGTTTTTTTATTTGCTTATTTATTTTATTTATTTCTATTTTTCTAATTTTACCGTCAGTTGGAATTATCGTAATTTAACTTTTTCATTTATTTTATTTATTTTCTTTTTTTGTTAAGTTCGATAGTTAAGTTTTTTTGTGTTTTGTTTATGTAATAAATTTTTTGTAAGGTTAATATTAATACTTATATCAATTTCGAGTCTATTTCCTCAGTTACCTATTTTTTTCCATGTACGTATATTGGATACATTTTTTTTCTTTTCTCTATTTTTATTTTGTTTTATTTAAGTTCATTTATCTTATTTCTTAATTTATTTCTATGTTTTTTCGGGGCAATTTTTAAAAAAATAATTATTCTCTAGTTTAAATTTAGTCTTAGGTCAACATCTTGCTATTAATTCACATCTCTTATTTAATAACTTTTCAGGCACTGGATACGTCATTATTTGTATTTTTTCTTCTAAGCACAGGCTACATACTCTCTATATGTGTGTGTGTGCGTGTGTGTGTGTGTGTGTGTGTGTGTACACGATTTATAAGCGAATAGCTTTTTGATAACATATATTTTAGCGAGCAAATGCTAATTTGCTTACACACAGTTAAATGATTAAATGTTCCATTTGACCCACAGATTAGAACATAGCAGGTACTCCCACTGTAGGTAGAGTAAAACTGGAAGTTATAACAAAATTGAAGTAGAAGTTCCCGGACTGGAGACTCACTATCCAATAGTTTAGAGTCATAAAAGGATCATCTTTGAGGGATCTAATCCCTTAGCTGTTGGTTTAGTCTACAGCCCCACTGACTGGACTAATATTGGTTTAATTTATTTATTTAATGCTATATCAACCTTTGTGAATTATTTAATGCCAAAACTATGTTGGCCGAAGAACAGTTGTAGTACTATTTAACACATAGCTGGTGATATATATATATATATACATGAAATTTGCAGGTCGTTTAAGATTCAAAAGCTTTTTAAAAAAAGAACTTATTACAAATTAATAGGTTATCGATTATTTGGAAATCAGACCTAACCGATAAAATGAAACGCAGTTTCTTCCAGGTAGCGGTCACATCGATACTGCTATATGGCTGCACCACATGGACGCTAACAAAACGGCTAGAGAAGAAGGTCGACGGCAATTACACAAGAATGCTACGTGCAATCTTAAACAAGTCCTGGCGGCAAAACCCAACAAGACACCAACTGTACGGCCACCTACCCCCTATCACGAAAACTATTCAGGTTAGACGAGCCAGACATGCAGGACACTGCTGGAGAAGCAGGGACGAACTCATAAGTGATGTACTCTTATGGACCCCCACACATGGTCGTGCAAAAGCAGGACGACCAGCACGAACATACATTCAGCAGCTATGTGAGGATACGGGATGTTGTCCTGAAGACCTACCTAGGGCGATGAACGATAGGGAGGAGTGGCGAGAGAGGGTCAGGGATATCCGTGCTACCAGCGCGATATGATGATGATGATGACAAATTAATAGATTGTTAGTATCCCGCATTTTATGGGAATATCTTCATTATTTTCATAAATTTCAAATGCCTCTTAGTTTCCTGGGTATAGCAGAAAACTGTGGTGGGTCTCCTGTTCAGGAAATCTAAAAAGTATGGAATCAACACTTTGTTGTAGGTACAAGAACCTCTAAGAGGTTGTTTGGTTAGTTGGGTTTTATTGCAAATCAACCTTTGCTGGTTATTTAATGCCAAATCATCTTTATATACGTACATATATATATATATATATATATGTATCATCTTCATCATCATCATGTCACGCTGCTAGCACGGATGTCCTTGACTCTCTCACGCCATTTGTTTCTATCATCCATTGCTTCCGACAGGTTTTCTTGACGACACCCTTTGTCCGTACAGAGCGGTTTTAGGTAAGTTCTTATTGGTCAGCCAACACTTGCGCGTCCTTGTGAAGGAGTCCATAGGAGAACGTCACTTATGAGCTAGTCCTTACTTCTCCACCAGTGTCCCACGTGTCTTATTCGTCTTATTTTGATGAGCTTAGGGATGGGAGTTTGATGGCCGGACATCTGCTGTTTTGAAGATTACCATGACTCTGATTTATATATATATATATATATATATATATATATATATATATCGAATAAGCATAATTTGTAAGCAAATAGTTTGTAGGCCACATTTTAAACGTGCCAGATCTCATTTTTTTGCACACAGTTAAATGGTTTTAAGTATTGCTATTTAATGCAAAAATCTAATTTATCATCTGTTATTTGTTTTCACCAGATAAATTGTCAAATATTCTGTTTGTCTCTTTGAAGGAACCCAAACAGATACTACAGATTTGGTTCTGAGAGGCACTGAGTGTAATGCCAATAAAGGCGTACTCCACATTCACCAAGGCTCCTGGATTGGAACCTCACCACCAAATAGTTTAATGCCATATGCAGGACACTCGTTGTAGGGTCTTACCCTTCTGTAGAGATGCAAATGGAATGTTCTACAGCACCAGCCTACTGAGCTGAAACTAACTAGGGAATTATATATATATATATATATATATATATAGGTTGCATCAAAATCTCCTCTCTGGCATCATCAAGTCACATAACCTTGACTGGATATGCATCTTTTGGATAAGTTTAAGATTGTGCTGTTACTCGTGCCATTAGTTCATAAGATTAAATCCTGGCCATTTGCACTATTCTCAATGAATAACTTATTCCAATCATTCATGATATTTTTGCATTGGTTTTGAGTTTTGATCACTCAAACAAATAATCATTTTTAAGTGGAAATATTTGTTTGAAATTATGCAAGTCTTACTATTATATAGAATACTTGAAACTATTCATTGGTTTAAAATTATTTTTTTTAGATTAGAATCATCATCATCATCATGTCGTGCTGGAAGCACAGATATCCCTGACCCTCTCTCGCCACTTTTCCCTATCGTTCATCGCCTCCGGCAGGTCTTCAGGACAACATCCTGTATCCTCACATAGTTGCTGAATGTATGTTCGTGCTGGTCGTCCTGCTTTTGCACGGCCATGTGTGGGGGTCCATAAGAGTACATCACTTATGAGCTCGTCCCTGCTTCTCCAGCAGTGTCCTGCATGTCTGGTTCGTCTAACTAGAATAGTTTTCGTGATAGGTGTCAGGTGGCCGTACAGTTGGTGTCTTGTGGGGTGTTGCCGCCAGGACTTGTTCAAGATTGCTCGCAGCATTCTTGTGTAATTGCCGTCTAGCTTCTTCTCCAGCCGTTTTGTTAGAGTCCAAGTAGTGCATCCATATAGCAGTATCGATGCGACCGCTACCTGGAAGAAACTGCGTTTCATTTTATCGGTTAGGTTTGGTTTCCAAATAATCGATAGCCTATTGATAGCTGCCCATGCTTTCGTTAGCCTCGTTTCGATGTCCTTTTCGGTTGATTCGACTCTGCTTCCTAGGTAAGTGAATTTGTCTACTAATGGACGAAAACCTCTTAAGAACCAACAACACAAACAGTGTAAATATAAATGTACTATGAAAGCAAATACCCGAACTTCTAGGCATAATATAACTCTAGATGGGTTTATATGCCGTTTTAATTAATGTACGAATCAATAAACCTTTTGTAAATTACTGGAGCCTCACCATTGAGTGCAGATTAGAATCATAGCATGACAACCTTTTTAGTGCGCGGAGGGTCTTACCTCCCTGCAGGGAATACAAACAGCATATTCAAGACTCACCGTCAGGGCTGACCTTAGAAAGTGTTCAATACACAAATAAATAAAAGCTAGAAAATAACTTTGGTATATATGATAATATTTTAGTGACCGCCTTCATCTTTTGTGTTAAATTTGCGGCAGTGTGGTGTTTTTATCGGAAATCCCCTGCCAATCGTTAACTTCTCCTCTAATATCACAAATTTTTCAGCCTGCTCTGATGTTTTCGACAGTCCAAAGATCCATTGAGTCTGCGTGGCCTGTCCGACCACCAGGCACGTGTTTCCTTCCTTCCATCATTTCGCTGCAGGTGGCGCCACCGGTCTTGACAAACGGTTGCTCGTGTCACGGTCGCAATCCAATCCCCAATCAACACCCACCACCTCAACCTCCCTGTGGCTTCCACCGACGACGTCGTGTATGGCCCGGGACGACGGCTCAAATCCATCTCCCGCGTATTTGTCATCGTCATGTACGCTCGTCCGGGCGAAATGCTGGATCGGTGGGCGGATTGGGTGAAACGCTAAAGAATGAATTCACATGCGTGCGTGCATGCGTGCTAACAAGCAGCGCAGAGTCGTGTGGTTATTTGGTAACCTTTAGCCAACCTGGGTACAAAACCGAAATCATTAAGTACCCTGTGGGCATCTATTTCACTAAAGACGGCTTGCAATAAAAACTCATTAAACCTGTTAAGAAAGATTTTCGAAGTCAAGCATGAGGTTGAAAATGACGTCAACTGTTTTCAGTACTTGGTATGAAGAAACGGTCACTCATCTAAATACTGACCAATTTAAATATTGCTTAAGATTGTTGATCTGACGAGAGCCGGTGAATCTAGCTTGACATTAATGCAAGATTGCGCATACAGAAAATTTTAAATTTCAAATCATGGACGAGCCAGTTTATATTTCCCATAATGCCCTAAGGAAAGGTGTCAATTCATCAATTTTCTATGCCTTTAGCTATGTGTAACTAGTAGAGCAGACTGAGCTATCTAGCATTGGCTAGGCAACCACTGTAAAAAGAGGGGATCTCCTTGTGATGTAATGGTTAAAGCGATGAACTAAGGAATCGTAGTAAGCGAGTTCGTACTCCAGTCACGTTATTACATTCACTTTCGGGCAAATATCCTTGGGAAAGGTATGAACCTCCTCATCCTCCCAGCTATGGGTTAAATAGTACCACTACTGTTCTTCTAGGAGAATGGCTTTGGGATTAAATAACCTACAAAGGTTGATATGCCATTAAAACAAAAGAAACCAAACCAAACCAAACTACAGTGAGAGAAAGAAAATTATGACTTAAAACCACTACCACTCTGCCTAAATTTGACCTTGTGTCATGCCCTGCCCTTGGTGGAGGGTTTTAGAAAATACATAAACAAATTTTTCCATGTCTGGCACAAAGTAATAACCATTACTCATCCAAATCCAGAAAAGTGATACAGAGAAAAAATAAAAATATCTGACTAATAGTCTATGAAAATAAGAATAATAAAGATGGAGTCAATAAATATAGAATGAGTATAATTAATAATGGACCCCTTCACATGGACGAGCAAAGGCAGGACGTCCAACTAGAACCTACATACAACTGCTCTGTGCCGATACAGAATGTAGCCCTGAAGACCTGCTGGAAGCGATGGACGATAGGGAGGGGTGGCGAGAAAGGTTCAGGGATATCCGTGATGATGGCCTGAGATGATGATGTTTGTTATGCAACCTTTGGGATCTTCATTTTACAATCTTCTCACATCGACCATAACAAAATTCTAAAATAATAAGAAAAACTTCGTCCACAACATATACGTATCACCCAAAAATATATTAGCAAATATTAATTTAGCGAATAGTTTTTGATTTTAAAATCTGTCTTGGCAGTTAATTTCCACATCGAGGAGAAATTCAAAAAAATGTCTACGAAAATCAAAATTTCAATAAATTACGAAATTTTCCAATAGATCAGTCCTCTTTCTTCTGGTAAAGTAGTTAATCCTAGATTATCCACTCTATTCCAAATAACTGTAATCTTTAATTCTTTTCATTAGTTTTGTCACTCTTCTTTGTATGCCTTCCAATCTCAATATTATATCCCAATTTTTAAGTTTAGACACTGAAACCCAAGCCTGAGTCGAATGTTTTATTTGAGGTCTATTTGACTTTTGAATAGGATTACAAAGGGCTATTTAGGCAAATGTGATATCATTGCCCATGTAGCCAAATAGTAAAATCATATAGTATGGAAATACGACTTCACTCAAGCAAGAGGGGAATGTCAGTTGTTAATCTTTATTGCTACTTCTGACCCACGATTTATCTCGCCGTTGTTCGAATAAACAACCTAGCGGATTTTTGAGTAAAGAGCAGTTAAAATTAAGATGATAAATTCGAGTTAAAATTTATAATAACTAGCACTGTTTGTGGTCACAGCCGAAGATGAAAGTGTTCAAAAGTGCACCACATTTGCCCACTTGACTTCTCCGCTCAGCCACGTAGCTTGTGCCACAGGGTAAGGACGAAATTAGACCGGCCGTGTTTGGCGGTACACGGAGCTGATCGGGTGTGTCTTGGCTTTGGTGGCAGTCGGTTGAGGCTGTCTGACATGGGTGCCGGGAAGGCGGCCTTCATGTCACATGGCTAAGACCAAATCACTTTGGGCCTCGCCTGGCTCCCTAGGAGCCCCTTTTTAGGGGAATGCCGACGGGGCCTAAGTCATTAGAGCTACCGGGCCTGTGTGGGCTACGTCTTTGCGCCTGGTTCTCACATTCAAAAAGGCTTTGTGACAAACTTTAGTTCATATGAGGCATCAGACATTCAACCCACAGTGTTCATGGCATAATGGCTGACCTACTTTACAGTTACATCGAATTCAACGAGTCAGCCCATTACAGTCACTTTCTGACTAATGCCCCTTGGGAAAAGTGTGAAACCATTTACTCTCCAGCAATGGGTTAAATATTATCACTACAGTTTTTTTTTACAATGATGGCTTTGGCATTAAATAACCCACGAAGGTTATTATGCCGTTAAACAAAGAAACCAAGACAAACTATGGAAATAAAACTTTAAATAAAACAATCGTTTTATTTTATTTGTTTATTTTATACTATTCAATATTTTTTGGGAAACGACGTATTCAAAAGAGAACAATATACATGAAAAACAAAAACTGACCCCTAATGACAGAATCTTTTAGGATCCTATAGATGTGCTTGAAAATTATTCGCATTATATTGGATTACTTGAAACGATATTACTGTGAGTAAGTTTATAAGTGCTATTTGGACAATTGGAATATCTTGGCCATCGTTGCGAAACGCTAATAGCAGTTGATACGAAATGAAAAAAAATCCCGAATACATTGAAGTGTTTACCTCTTATAATTAGCAATCATTAATTAAATTGAATCATTTAATTAATTTGAAGTATATTTTATGAAGCCAGAAAATTGACTATCAAACAAAACAGGGTTTTTTCTCAGACTTGTGCTTAATTTATTTTTCATAGATTAAAACATATAGGAATGTCTTCTGTGAGTGGTGCGCCCATATTTTTTGCCCGAGGTTGTATACACACATCATGCCACACTTCATCACTTGTCTCAAAAACTGAAGGGTTGTTTTCCTTCCATAGTCTACCAGCCCTAGATATTGAACCCACCACTTCTGTTAGATTCATTATTTCTTACAGTCTACCGGACATTTTATTCAATACATATATATATATATATATATATATATATATATATATATATATGTGTGTGTGTGTGTGTGTGTGTGTGTATGTGTGTATGTGTGTGTAGATGCTGGAAATTAATCCGATAATATTGAGAAAAATTGAAGAACTATGTAATCAAAAATAAGAAATTAATGTAAAAGCTTTTTAAATATAAAATATTAGGATTTGAAAAAGATCTGAATATATATGAAGTCAAGGGTTAGTTTTGGGTTAATGACAAATATCAAAATTTTTAAATGTAAAATATTGCGATTTGAAAAAAGATTTGAATATACGTGGTGCCTTCAATAGGTTTTCAGACTTTTTTGTACAGCCATTTAAAATTTGTCATAGACTCTTGAAAATTCACTATGTTATTGCTATACATCTTATGAGATGACTGACAAATTTATCAAAGGAACAGCTACAGTAGCAATTGAAATACACCCTACTAAAGCCTGATTGTCACAGATGGTGAATTTCAAAAATGCAATCTGGACGTGTGGACACTTTAGAATAACGATATGCGATAAAATTCTGTTTTAAACTTGGAAAAAAGGCCACAGAAACGTATGGAATGCTTCAGACTGCTTTTCGACCATCTTGCATGAATCGAGAATCAGTTTTTGAGTGGCCTAAGAGATTCAAGGAAGGCAGAGAGTCTGTGAGGGATGATGAGAGGCATAGGAGGAGTAAGGAAGTTAATACACCACAGTTGATTGGCCAAACGGTTAGGGTTAGAGTTATTATGTTGAGGTTTTAAGGGAGTTCAGGGAGAGATTCCTAGGGAAGAGGCCAGTACTCTTCAAATCGGGTCAGTGATATTTCCACCAGGTCAATGCACCAGTCCACAACTCCATCCTTGTCACAGACTATTTGACCAAGATGGGCATCAAGACAGTTCTTCAGCCTCCCTGTAGTCCAGACCTTGCTCCCTGTGACTTTTGGTTATTCCCTAAGCTCAGAGACTGTCATTATGAGACAAGTGAGGAGATGAAAGAGGCTGTGACGAAGGTCATTGACACACTCACACAAGAAGACTTCCATGGGGTCTTCCGGAAGTTGTTGGAAAGGTACAACAAGTGCATTGCAACCGAAGGAGTTTACTTCAAAGGGGACTAGAGTTTCATGTGTGTACTATCAATAAAAGTGCCCATACGAAAAACGTCTGGAAACTTATTTAATGTTCCTCGTATATGAAGTCAAGGGTTAGTTTTGGGTTAATGACAAATATTGTACATTTTAAAATACATTTTTAGTGTCGTTGCTAAGAGGTGATTTTTGCTGCATAAACAGAACTATTTGACCCACTGATGGGGTCCACAGAGTGCCTCTCAAAATAGTGGCAATAAAGTGTTACTCCACATATCTCCAGAACTGGAGTCTCGCCATTAAATGCAGTTTAGTGTTTACCCCTTAACTTTGAGCAGAGGATATAATCAGTGTACTTAAAGCCCTGTGGGGCCCAGTAAACTGGGGCGTGACAGTACACCGACAGCATCTCTGCAGAGCGGTAAGGTTCCCCCAATGAGTGTTCCAGATATCACACATAACAATCTGATGCTGACGTTCCAGTAAAACTGGAGCTTTGGAGAAAGCAGAGTACCCCTTTATTGCCATCGTTCCCAGGTCCACTCTAGTTCGAAATGTTTGCACCTGATAGGGTCCTATCTATGGGTCAAATAGAAGTAAACAGTGTTCTTAGGCTAAAGTGAAATATTTTAAATAGAACTATTTTGACATTTAAACTGTGTACTTATGATAAATTGAATTGGTTGAAAAAAAAAAGGTTTATATGTATAAAAATGGATTTGACATTAAATAACCAACAATATTTGATATGCCATAAAACCAAACCAAACTTCAGCCCTGCTAATAGGCTGGCCAACTCGTAATCGCTACTCGTATATATATATATATATATATATAACCATTCTTACACACACACACGCACACACACACACACACACATATATATATATATATATATATAACCATTCTTACACACACACATACACACACATATATATATATAACCATTCTTACACATGCACACACATACGCACACACACACACACACATATATATATATATAACCATTCTTACACACACACACACACACACACATACACACACACATATATATATATATATATAACCATTCTTACACACGCACACACATACGCACACACACACACACACACACACATATATATATATATAACCATTCTTATACACACACACACACACACACACATATATATATATATATATATATATATATATATATATAACAATCTCATTTTCATTTTTATCGCATTTCTCATCCCTTTTCTTTCTTTGTATCTTCCTTGTCTTTTTCTTCAAACTTACTTTCTTCTCGAACGAAACCTCAATTACTTTTTTTTCAAGAAAGTTCGTAATCTTTCTCAAAGAATCCTCACCCACTCCTCCCAATAAATTCCAGAAGTGATTAACCCAGCCTTCTCCCTATCCATATCACATAACCAAGTCAAGAGCAAGGGGCTGGAACGTTATTATCGAAGTTAGCTTATTCGTGTCTAATTCGTTTAAACTCTCAAATACAAATAACGTCTGTAAGAGATGGTCTTAGAGTTCTGCAATAGGCCGCTTGTCAGAATGGCGAATTCTAAAGCCCGAAACAAAGTGATGCTAATAGCCTGATAGAATCGAAAAATCTTTGTTAAAAAAAAGGAAATTCAATCATTGTCCTTGCATTTTTTAAATGCTCTTGGTTTTATTAGATTTGAATTATTTCATTTTTCTACTTTTTTCTACATTCTTTCCTTATTATTTTATTCTGTTTTATTTTTTATTTTCATTTCTATTTTTTGGTTTGGAGAGAAAGATTTTTTTGGCTTTTCAGGTATAGGTTCTGCATAAAAGAAAGAATGGTTGTGAAGAATATCCAGAAACCAGTTCTTTTGAGACTAGAATCGTGTTGGACAAACTCTTTTACCATCGTGCTATAAATTCGATTGATATAAGAACAATTAAAGAAAAAGTAATTTTAAAAAGCAAGTCAAACTTTGAGAGTGAAAGTTATTCGTAAAACTACGAAAATTGACTGCAAAAAATGGAGTGGAATTTATTTCTTTTATCTAAAAAAAAAGCACTCGGATGAAAACAAAAAAAAAAAAAAACGTATTTAGTCCAAGTTAAAAGCACAGTAAGGTTAAAAAGTTCGGCTTAGGGTTACTTTTACTGCGCTTTTAACATGGACTAATGATTGTATATCGGGAAAAAAGAGAAAAGTTTCCGTGAAATGAGTTGGGCAAAATTAGGGAAAAAAATGATATTGCTGTTTTGACTTTATTCTAAACTGAAATTAACCGAGGAAGGCCGAGTAATATACCGGTCGAAATTTTAATGGCAGATCAACTTGCCTTGTGTTATTTTATATTTAAATATTAAGAAATTTTTTACATTGAACATTCACGTATTCTAGGTAGTTTCTTGAGGGTTTTGGTACACAGTCATATAACAGATATTCCAATCTAATTAGCCCAGTCAGGGTGGGGGCTTCAGAATGTTATACAATTTGGTGATATCAATAACAACAGTACAACAAATACATATTTAAATGCAAATACACAGGCGGACACTAATACACAGGCGACTCTGTTATTCAGGTACGAACAGTTTATCAACTTCTGCCGTACTATCTGACCCCACAAACGTGCTGAGCATCCCGTGGCGTTTAAGATCGCAGTTGGTAGAGATCTGCAAAACCCCAACTACATGCCTCAACGATAGAGAACTCAATTCTCTATGCTCCAATGGCAGAAACTCAATTGTCTGCCTCCATGGTCCAATGTCAACTTTGAACTGACATGTTTTTAAATTCGTCAAATTCTGGACTCATCTCTTCTAGGCATGACGTCATCAACACTCCAGCCCCATTTCCTATCTGGGGGTTTATTATGACAATAGTGATTGTCATATCCTTTGCGCACGAGCGTAAAACTGTACCCAACGACTGTGCACCTGAACTAAGAGCCGAATAGTTCAAAGCCCAACCAAACTGAATAACAAAATATAATTAATGGAAAATGATTAGAATAAAAATATCATTCCTTAATTATATAGCAAAAATACAGTGACTGTATCTCTGCTGAGGGGTAAGAGCACCCTCCAACGAGTGTCCTAGATATGACACTATATAATCCGAATGCAGAGTTTCCCTTCATTGAATGATTTGGGCTTGTTTCTATAGTTTTTTTTTAATCTTAGGTTTCTCAGTTTTTGTGGGGAGGGCGATGTTTTTTTTAGATATTCTTCTTGATGTTGAGGGTTCCAAAAATTGAGAGGATGAGTGATTTGATATTTTCTGTTGTTTTTGTTTTCAACTGCAGGTTGAGTACGACTTATTTTGGATTGAGAGGAACGTAATTAGGATATGTTTTGCTTTGGTGTTTTGTTCTGGATTTATTTTGTTAATTAGAGGATGCGTCGGCGATATCAGTGATTTTTTTCCTCAGAATGTTTATTTTCTTAGAGGTAGGGTCGAGTTAGGCTGGAATATTTAAAATATGTTTTAGTTTTTCATTGTTCACTTTGGTGTTTAGTTTTGAATTCGTGATATGGGCTTTTCCTGAATTATCTATTTTGGGAATTGGGGGATGAATCAGTGGTCATGAGATCTTCCCTATATAATACTTGTTTCAGTTGGAGATTTAAGTTCTGTTGATATTTTCTTGGCAGTTTTACGGGCGTTTGTTTTAAGTTGTTTTTGTTATGAGCTCAGTGATTTTCCATTAGTTATTTCTTTTGTTGAAGCTTTTTGTTTATCCATATTTATTATTTGTGTTATAGTATTGGTGCTTGTTGTAAGTTCTTTTCGTTTAGTTTATGGTCCTATTTGATAGATTTCGACTGAGAGTAGGTTTTTAACTGCTCCGGAAACTTTGGCCAACCGTCTGGATTAGTTTATCAACGAGAGTTTTGTAATTGTCCGGTTGGTTGTTGTGGATGACTGGGTTTGCCCTTTGCGCTACAGTGGCCTAAGTATTCCCCTTCTACGATTTTTCATAACTTTTTTTTCTTTTATATTTGATTTTAATCATTTCATATTCTCTTTTGTATATGTGACAAGATCTTGAAAATCCTGAACAGTTTAGGCATTTGGTTTCGTTAGGGCAATCTTAACCCATGTTTGGAGCCTTTTGGTCTCACCTTTCGCGTGTTAGACGCCTTCTGCAGCTCTCCCATTGGTGACCATATTTATGACATTTAAAACACCTCAAGAGTGCTGGGAATGTATTGTTCAACATATTCCAATTTCCAATTCTATATTAAATAACAAAATTCATGTTTTCATTTCTTCATCGTCCTTTCTAATGATAATCTTTTGATTGTTTCTGACCTCTTGTTTTCCTTGATTGGTTGGATTTTATGGCATATTAATCATTGCAGCTTATTTAATGCCAAATCCTGTTCATACATATCAATTAAACATATATAATTTATAAATTGATAGCTTTTAGGTAACAATTTTAAACAAGCCAGAGTTGATTTATTTGCACACAGTTAAATATTTTCAAGTATTACCATATTACACTAACAATTCAATATAATATTCATTATATGTTTGCTCACAGTTAAATGGTTTCAAGTATTCCTATGTAACACTAACGATCCAATTTACCGTCATTCATTTGTTTACACACAGTTAAATGGTTAGACAGTTCTATTTGAACCATAGATGGAACCTAAGCAGGTACTACCACTCAAGGTCAAAGTGGACCTGGGAGTAATAACAATGAAGGGGGGGTTCTTCATTCATTTAATTTTCAGTACTGAAGCTTCACCATCAGATGCAGTTTAGTGTTATAACCAGAATACTAATCCTATTTTACCTATAAATGGGACCCTAACAAGATCTGCCACTCCCGGACGGAGTGGATCAGTGAGTAATAGCAATATAGGAATTCTACGTATTCCCCAAAATACCAGGACTGGAGCCTCACCATTATGCATTAAAACTTTAGAGATATTGGTCCTATATTTGGTCAGACTGTGATATCTAGTATTCGCAGCGCAATCAGTCTACGAGCGCAGAGGATAGTGAATTTAAAACCTCAAAAGTGTTATTTGGAGAATCTCTGGTATACCAGCGTTTATTCGTCTGGCATCAACTCATCTCCAAAGTTTGCTTCCCTTGAAACAAACCCTTAAAACTATAAGGAAATCGTCCTCATAGTCATTCGCAAAAATTCTCTTAGTTTGATAATTATTCAGCCTCCCATTTGCCCACAAACCCATTTTATTGTGGGAGCCATGCACGAATCACGACTCATATGCAGTCATCACTAATCATCGATATTTCCCATTTTGGGGGCGTTTTTGGCGCCAAAGAATCTTGGCTTACTTGAATGATTGTCATTGATGCAAACTGAGAAATATTTTTGTTATGATTACGTGCATGCAAATGTTCCAAGGACCCTCTGTTTTAAAAAATCAAAATAAATTGGGTGTTAGTTTTAAAATAATGGTTATTACTTAGAATATTCGGACTGTTGACCTCATCTTAGAATTACAAAGTTTCAGCCGATATATCCTTCGGCCTTCTTCAGGTGTTTCATGTCAAACTCGGGAGTCGACACAGAATCTTGAATTAAATCCTTTATTTAATCCACGGTGATAGACTGTTCCAATTCTATTAACCATGACCGGGTACAAGTGTTAAGTTATTGTAAGTATTCCTTGGTAGTCTTACCTGTTGTTGGGATTGAACCTGCAACCTTCAGATGATTTCTGAGAAGCACCTTCGAATCAAACGTCTTAATTATCAAGCTTCATCTCATAAATTTAGTCAATTACAATAAATATAAAACGAAAAATTAGACACTGATTTTGTGTCAAATTTATGCAATCAGATAAATCTAGTCAGTTAAACGCAAAGTTTGTTTTTTTTATTATTTAATCCACATATTTTCCGTAAGTTCACAATTTCTTTCATTATTCTTAATGACTTGACTTCATTGCAATCAACTTGCAGGGGTATTTGTTTAATCAGGAAACAAGTATCTTCAATATAATACTTCTAAAAGAACAATTGCTATTCATTAGAGCTTCTCAATAAACGGTGCCAATTTTCCAAGTTGAATCGCGTATTTATTTGCTGCTTCAGCCTTCCAACCAGCAGTGAACTTTCGTAAATTCCATATGGTTTGCACTTCTCAGCGACCAAATATTTGATAACAGACCTCTGTTCAAGCCTGGAGTACTCTGTTTGATTTGCCACTATTTTAAATAGCCTCAAAATAAATAAAGAATGCAGAGTTTACATCTATATAAGAGGATCATTAAATAAGTTTCCAGACTTTTTTTTCGTATGGGCACTTTTATTGATAGTACACACATGAAACTCTAGTCCCCTTCGAAGTAATCTCCTCCGGCTGCAATGCATTCGTTGTACTGTTCCAACAACTTCTGGAAAGCCCCTTGGAAGTCCTTTTGTGTGAGCCTGTCAATGACCTTCGTCACAGCCTCTTTCATCTCCTCAATTGTCTCATAACGACAGCCTCTGAGGTTAGGGAATAACCAAAAGTCACAGGGAGCAAGATCTTGACTATAGGGAGGCTGAGGAACTGTCTTGATGCCCATCTTGGTCAAATATTCTGTGACAAGGATGGAGTTGTGGACTGGTGCATTGTCTTGGTGGAAATGCCACTGACCCGATTTGAAGAGTGCTGGCCTCTTTCGACGGATTCTCTTTCTGAACTCCCCTAAAACCTCAACATAGTAACCCTAACCCTTTGGCCAATCAACTGTGGTGTATTGACTTCCTTACTCCTCCCACACCTCTCATCATCACTCACAGACTCCCTGCATTCCTTAAATCTCTTAGGCCACTCAAAAACTGATCTCCAATTCATGCAAGATGGTCGAAAAGCACACTGAAGCTTTCCGTTCGTTTCTGTGGCGCTTTTTCCAAGTTTAAAACAGAATTTTATTGCATATCGTTCTTCCTCACGTCTAGATTGTATTTTTTAAATTCACCAGCTGTGACAATCTGTTTTTAGTAGGGTGTATTCCAATTGCTGCTGTAGCTGTTCATTAGAACCTGAAATCATAAAAATTGGTCAGTCATCTCATAAGATGTATAGCAATAACCTACTGAATTTTCAAGAGTCTACGAAAATTTTAAATGCTTGTACAGAAAAGGTCTGGAAACTTATTGAAGGCACCACGTAAAAAGATTGTATATATATATATATATATATATATATATATATATATATATATAAAGAAAATTTAAAAAATCGAAGTAACCCAAAAGTGATGAATTTTTTAAAATGGAAAGTCCTTGTTAAAACGTTTCGATTTTACTAAACCACAATCAGGACCTTAAATTTGATGAAAATGTTGAGATGGTGAAAAACATTGCTAGAACAACGATGGATAAATTATTATTTCATTAATACATCCATTGTTGTTCTAGCAACCTTTTCCCCATCTTAAAATTCCGATGAGGGTTTTCTGAAACTGAAACGTTTTAACGTCGACTTGCCATTATAAAAATCCATCACATTTGGATTACTTTGGTTTTGTCTTTTCTGCGTACTCTTAGATTTATTTGCATTATTTACTTCCAGCGGCCCAATGGTATAATGGTTTGTGTTGTTGACCAAAGGCTCGGGAGATTGGGTTCAATCTCAGGTCGAGTCATATCAAAGACTCAAAAAATGGTACTTGTTCACTCCTTGCTTAACAGAGCATTATAAGGTAAGGATAAAGAGTAAAGTGGAACAATCCTGGGAAAGGAGTAGTGCCTTCCTCTACACCTCTCTGTAGTAGCAATTGAAAAGGGAGCCTTCGAGTCACCTTCGACTACGGTGGCCAACTTTACTATATATATATATATTTATCATCATCATCATCATGTCGTGCTGGTAGCACGGATATCCTTGACCTTCTCTCGCCACTTGTCCCTATCGTTCATCGCCTCAGGCAGATCTTCTGGACAACATCCCGTATCCTCACATAGTTGCTGAATGGATGTTCGTGCTGGTCGTCCTGCTTTTGCACGGCCATGTGTGGGGGTCCATAAGAGTACATCACTTATGAGCTCGTCCCTGCTTCTCCAGCAGAGTCCTGCATGTCTGGTTCGTCTAACTTGAATAGTTTTCGTGATAGGAGGCAGGTGGATTGCAATTAAAAGGAAGATCAAATCTAGTTAAATTGTCATTATAAATTTATTCCCCCAGAGAATATCATTATACTCTCCGTCTCCTTAGATGACTACATATGTTTGACTTTTGGTTTCTCCGGCGAAATAAATTTATAATGACAATTTTTCTAGGTTTGAGTTTCCTTGTAATTGCACGAGATACGCTTTATATATGAGTTTTGTTATATAAAACATGAAGGAAAAAATTGATGTAATAGCCATCCATCGAACACTCACATAGATTTATATGATATTCCTCACATATTCTATATGCGAATAATCAACACCCACTGACTTCGGACACTGACTAAATATAACTGATATCATCATCATTATGTCGTGCCGCCAGCACGGATATCCCTGACCCTCTCTCGCCACTTCTCCCTATCATTCATCGCCTCCGGCAGGTCTTCAGGGTTACATCCTGTGTCCTCACATAGTTGCTATATGTAAGTTCGAGCTGGTCGTCCTGCTTTTGTACGGCCATATGTGAGGGTCCAAAGGAGTACATCACTTATGAGCTCGTCCTTGCTTCTCCAGCAGTGTCCCGCGTGTCTGGTTCGTCTAACTTGTATAGTTTTCGTGATGGGGGCAAGTGTCCGTATAGTTGGTGCTTTGTGGGGTGTTGTCGCCAGGACTTGTTCAATACTGCTCTCAACATTCTTGTGTAATTTCCGTCTAGTTTCTTCTCCAGCAATTTAATTAGCGTCCATGTAGTGCATCCATATAGCAGTATCGACACAACCGCTGCCTGGAAGAAACTGCGTTTCATTTTATCGGTTAGGTCTGATTTCCATATGATCAAGAGCCTATATATATATATATATATATATATATATGTTGCCTTTTTCAAAAGATTCCACCTCGCCTTGCCAATTAACAATTAAACTGTACTAATGCTAAACTGAAATGTTTGAAATCGAACTGACTATTTGCATTGAAATGGATTTGGCGTTGAATAACCTACAAGGGTTGATATGCCATAAAACCAACCAACCAACCAACCAACCAATCTACATCCACTGACTTCGGACACAGACTAGATATAACTGATATATATATATATATATATATATATATATATATATATATGTTGCCTTTTTCAAAAGATTCCCCGTTTATTTCTGGGACTGATGGCGACATCTAAACAGCTGATTAGCATAGAACACTGTAACAAAATCCATCGACAGCAATAACAGCAAGTAAATAAGTTAAAAAAAAGAAATGTCGCGCATGCGTTTACATTTAAACAGCAATTACTTCCGCTCAGTCGTCTAAAACAGGCGGAACGTGTCAAGATTCTCGCTATTTGTACAGTGGGTTTTGTATCCTGGGAGTGTCGTTTTCATTCTAGGGTAATAAATGACCCATCCCCATGGGGTGAGAGAAGCAGGGTTAGAGGTTTTGATAGAAAACAGAGAAAGGGATTTGCTGGTTGAATTTATTCGAAATAAAATGGAGGAAAAATAAGGAATAAACCGGGAGAGTAATGACGAAAGGAGGAATGATAACTGTAAGAGGAGAGAGAGAGAAACACACATGGAAGAAAAAGAGAAGAAAGGGAAAAATAACAAAGTGTGTGTGTATGAGAGAGAGAGAGAGAGAGAGAGAGAATATTAGGTAGTGAGAAGGATCGAATGAAAAGAAAATGAAAAAATGAACAATTGTGTCAGGATTCAAAGAGAAATAGAAAGGATACAGACGAACGAAAAAAAAGGTAAATATATTGTGATAGATAGATAGATAGATAGATAGATCTTTAGAAATAGATAGATAGATAGATAGATAGATAGATAGATAGATAGATCTTCAGAAATAGATAGATAGATAGATATTAACAGAATGAGATAGATAGATAGATAGATAGATAGATAGATAGATGGAAATCTGTAATCCAAACTGTCAGAGAGACAGATTGGATTACTGAAAGACAGCAAACAGTGCACATATAAATAGATTAACAAAAAGATATATTGATATACCATCATATACATACACATACACAGATATATATGTACTTTTAAGCAAAAACAAAACCGGTCACATTGATGGATTTCCTCCCAACTCCGGTTTAACTGGACCGAATAATACACAAACACACACACACACACACACACACACACACACACACATATATATATATATATATATATATATATATAGAGAGAGAGAGAGAGAGAGAGAAAGGAGAGACAGATAGAGACAAAGTTCAGAAGATTGAGATATGTATGCACGATTTGATAGAGATATTACATAGTTAGGCTGATTGGTTGGTTGGTTGGTTGGTTGGTTGGTTAGATTTATGGCATATCAACCCTTGTAGGTTATTTAACGCCAAATCCATTTCAATGCAAATAGTCAGTTCGATTTCAAACAATTCAATTTAGCATTAATACAGTTTGATTGTTAAAAATATTTCAATTTCAACCTATTCAGTTTAGTCAAACAGTTCTAAATCCGCTAATTCAGTTTATTATAAGTACAGATTTTGTTTACACACAGATAAATGTCAAAACAGTTTTAGATTAAACAATTCAGTTTAGTTCAAGTACAGTTTCAATATCAAAAACAGTTCCATTTCAAACAATTCCGTTTAGCATAATACGCAGTTTAGTTTTATTTTACCCATACATAGGGTCCTATCAGGTGCTACCACACTGGGTAGACCTGGGAGCAATGGCAATGAAGAGGTGCTCCGCATCCCCAAAAGCCCCAGCATCACTGGAACAATCAGATTGTTCATTGTCATATCCAGGACACTCGTTGGGGCGAGGTCTTACCCCTCTGCAGAGGTGAAGTCGGTGTATTCTACAGCCACATTCGACTGGGCTACCGGGTTTGAGTGAAACTTGGAGTAGTGGCAATGAAGAAGTACCCTAGGTTATTTAACGCCAAATCCATTTCAATGCAAATAAGCACACAGTTTAAATGTAAGTAAAATTGGCGACCGTAGTCGAGAGCTACCAGAAGGCTTCCTTTTCAATAGCTACTACACTGAAGTGTAGGGAAAGGTGCTGCTCCTTTCCCTGGATTGCCCCACTTTACCCTTGATATGTACCTTATAATGCCGAGTGCTAAGCAAGGAGGTATCAAGTACCATTTTTAAAGTCTTTGGTATGACATGACCTGGGATTGAACCCAGGTCTCCCGGACCATTGGTGAACACGCTACCCTCTTGGCCAATGAGCCGGTTAAATGTAAGTACAGGTCAATTGTCAAAAACATTTCTATTTCAAGCAATTCATTTTATTCCAACAGTTCTAATTCAAATAATTCAGTCTAGCATAAGTATGCAGTTAATTCTATTTAACCCATAGATAGGGCTCCATCAGGTGCTATCACTCCTGGCCAGAGTGAACCTGGGAGCAATGGCAATGAATGGGTGCTCCACATTCCCCAAAGCATCACTGGAAACTCACCATCAGATTGTTTATTTTCATATCCCGGACACTCATTGGGTGGGTATTACCCCTCTGCAGAGGTAACGTCAGTGTATTCTACAGCCCAAGCCAATTGGGCAAAGTTAGACAGAAAAATGGACAGATAAACAAACAGATGATAAGATATTTAATTTTTCCTCAATATTTTTATTCTATATTTCCTCTGCATGATTCTACAATTAATTTAATCTACTTTGTCTGAGACATATTTTATGTTGTCAGGGTTGTCAATTATTAAATTAAAAAAATGTTTGCGTCTTATCTGTTACTAGTTTATTTACTGCTAATTAAAATGATAACAAGGTGAATATCCTCTAAGAGGGCAAATTTCATTATCTTTGCCAGTATTAGTATTATGGGTCAGAAAGATACTTTTTGCAAGAAAAATATTGGTAGATCAGATTCTAAATAGGAAATACGTGATTTTGTCTTCTAATAAGACCACAGAAGGCAGCAATTGATGACTTCAAAGGGCGCAGATTCTCTAAGGATGTTCTAATTCATCAAGTTTCAAATTCTGTTGTCTTTCAGTGCATTCTCTGGTCTTGATTTCTATATATATACGAGTATCTTTATTAAAGTTGAGAAAACCGTTACCAAACGATTCTTGCTCCAATTGTTGTATATTCATTTTCAGATGCAGGCACGCAGAATCATAACGACGACACAATAATAAAGACGACGAGTGACACATTTCTTAGAAAAATATACCTCTCACTTTATTTGAAAGGGTTGTGTGTGAGAGGGAGTTGGAGACCGAACAGAACTGCAACATATTGACCCACACTCTTACGGCCATCAGCGTTTCTTTCCCGTTCTCCTGGGCTGCTCAACCGGGGGCCTGGGGGTCAAGCCTCTCTGGGTGCTGGTTTTCTCAACTGCATCCTATCTCCAACTCGTCCGATCCCCAACTGATTGAATTTCCTGTGCACTGAGTTATATAATAGTTCAACGTCCACCTTCTTCTTGTGGGCGTCACAATTTCGCACTCATTCAACCTGTCCACGGTCAAGGTTATAATATCCTGATATTCCTCGACCGGATGCACCTGTTATTTACACTGTTGCATTTCCTATTTTGACAGCCCGGCCGGGTCGGTGGCCAATATACAACACAATTGCAACGTTACCATCTTCCATAATGCATCTTTTATCTTTGTTACACTTTCACTCAGATTAAAAAACAAAAATAAATATCAAATATACATTTAATGTTGACCTATGCATTTCTTTATAAAAACAAGTTATCATTTTATAACAGACTGAATAGTACAATAATACCCACATAAACCTTCATTGTTTACTCCAAATACACTTCTACGATTTCCCTCGTATTGTCCAAAACATAGTGAGGATGAATTTTATCATAACCTAATATAGATTGTCGATAAAGGGAAAGGGATAACAGATTGGTTGATTTTAACGGCATGCTAACTTGTCTTGGGTTATTTTACGTCTAGAGGTTAGTTAATTGCTTTCATTATACGTTCGTTTTTACTTTTTTTGTATAGTTGTTTCCAAAAAGGTTTTTGGACAGTTAATTTAGTACAGATAATTTACACACGGTTGTATGGGTTCGAGTATTCTCATCTAAAACTGATAATTACATTGTTTAAGTAACTGTTTTTATTTAATAATAATACTCATTTGTTTGGAGATAGTTATATGGTTTCACGTAACTAATTATAATAATCTTTAGTTGACAAATATAGCTTCAAGTAACTATTCTTATTACAAATATTTTACACTGTTATAGGAGACCAAGTATTCCGATCTAATACAAATAATTTGCACTTAGTTGAATGCTTTCAACTTTTTTTCACTTATAGAAATAATCGATAATCAATTACTTGGTTTTAAGTAACTATTTCTGTTTAATCATAATCATTTCGTTTCACAGTAATCTTTTTTCAATTAGTTTGGTTTGTTGGTTTGGTTTTATGGCATATCAACTATTGAAGGCTATTCAATGCCAAATCCTTTTTAAACATATATATTAAATAAATGATTTCTAAACACATTTTATATATGATATCTTTTAAAGAACCTGAGCTCATTTTTTTCACATTGTTAAATGGTTTCCCTTATTTTTATCTTATACCAATAATTCTACTTACTATTAATCATTTGTTTGCACACGGTTTAAATGGTTTCAAGTACGGCTATGTATCCCTAACAATTCAATTAAACATCAGTCATTTGTTTGTACACAGTTGAATGTAAAACCAGTTCTATTTCAAACTGTTTCGCATAAGTACACAATTTAAATATCAAACAGTTCTTTTTGACCCATAGATTGGACCCTATCAGGTACTACCACTTCTGGCCAGATTGAACCTGGGAGATATGATATTGGAAGGGTACTATGCATTCCCCAAAGCTCCAGTATTACTCGAGCCTCATCATCAGATTGTTTAGTGTTATATCAAGGTCACTCGTTGAAGCTGTCGGTGTATTCTGCAACCCCAGCCGACTGGGCTAGATTTCAAGTAACTAATCATAATGAACCAATTGTAGCTTAAAGGAACTAATACAAATAATTTACAGTTATTTGGCATCAAGTATTCCTATCAAATATGAATAATTTTAAAACTGATCTATTTGGCCATAGATGGGACCCTAACAGGTACTTCTTTTCTGGGTTCGAATGAATCTGGAACTAATGACAATGATGGAGTACTCCATACTCCCCAGATCACTAGAAGTAAAGCCTTAACATCAAATGAAGTTTAATGTCATAGCTATCACCCCCACACTTTTTTAGAGGACATAGTCTGTATCGTCTTTGCTCCGCCAACAGGACGAGGAAAAAATCAAAGAAATAAACAGGTTGATTGAAAGCGATCCTTTTTAACAAGGGAACCACTTAATAAAGAAAAAAAAGGGGGGTATTTTTAATAGAGTTTTCTATGCCATTGTTGACAGTTCTCAATTGGGAATGACGTTATTTGGAGTGAATAAGATCGTTTTCCCTGTAAAGCCCTGACTTTTGTCGTAAATAAGTAACAATTAAACAGAAGAAGATCATGTTAATCTAGCTGAAAATCACTCCCAGTGCATTCTGGGATGTCCTATCGGACTCCTGCTTCCTTCCAGTCAATATCTCTTCTTGTTAAATGAAATTCCCCGTGGGACCCCTTTGACGTGGCCTATACAATCGCTGACATTCATTATACTTTTTTTTTTATCGCCTGCTACTACTTAATTCTTTTTTCCCGATTGTCTCCCTTGTCATTGACTTGTTTTATATTTGTTGTTGTCAAGTGTCGTTTAGAGTCGAAACGCCTTGTGTGTAAATTGACTTCTGTTTAAATTTGCCATTCATTTAACATCTGCGTAAATTGCGCCTACTGCAGAGCTACGCTTAGCAAGCAAGTCTTACGGTTGCTTCGTGTATTGAGGTTGATCTTCACCAATTAAAAGGATTGATTGCAATTTCCTTCTCTTATCGACAATAAATATCAAAAAATGAGGTATATTTTCTGTGCTTTGATTGATTGATTTTAACGCTATTTCAACCCGTCTGGTATTATTTTATGTCTAGACGTTAGAAAAATGTGTACATTATACATGTATATTTTCATCTTTTTTTAAAATGTTTCTTAAGAGTTTATTTTTTCTTTTTTTTTTTTCTTTTTGCACAAAGTTATATGGTAAAGAATATTCTTATCTAACGCAAATAATTCGTACACAAATTTATAGTTTCAAGTATTCCTATCTAATACTAATAATTATATAGTTTCAAGTATTCCTATCTAATACAAATAATTATATGGTTTCAAGTATTCTTATCCAATACTAATAATTATATGGTTGCAAGTATTCTTATCTAATACTAATAGTTATATAGTTTCAAGTATTCCTATCTAATAATTATATGGTTTCAAGTATTCCTATCTAATACAAAGAATTATATAGTTTCAAGTATTCCTATCTAATACAAAGAATTATATGGTTGCAATTAATAGTAAGTATTTGTATTTAGAAATACTCATTATAGCTTTATACATCATTTCTTATTTGAATAAATTGCATTTACATTATCTCAGGTTTTGTTTTACAATAAAAATAATTTGCATACAGTTATATGTTTTCATGTATTTCTATCAAAGGTCAATAATTATATGGTTTTAAATAATTATTTCTATTTGATAATAGCAAGTTGTACAATTTTATATGGTTTAAAGTAACTTGTAATAATCTTTAGTTTATAGCTTAAAGTCACAATTCTTAAAATGAATAATTTAGAATTATATGACATCAAGTATACAAAACTAATACGAATTAATTCACACACAATTGTATTTTTAAAGCTACCTGCTGTTATATTACTCTCGGCATATCATATTACAAATATTCAGTCTTCTACATTTTTCTTGTTCTTCATTGGGCTCCGTAAATTTTCATTTTATTATTCTCTTTTTTCTTTCTTTCTTTCTTTCTTTCTTTCAACTTAAAAAGTTATTTTATAATTTTTCTTTCTTTCTTTCTTTCTTTCTTTCTTTCTTTCTTTCTTTCTTTCTTTCTTTCTTTGCTTCTTTCTATCTTTTTTCTTTCAACTTAAAAAATTATTCTATAATTTTTCTTTCTTTCTTTCTTTCTTTCTTTCTTTCTGTGTTTCTATCTTTTTTCTTTCAACTTAAAAAAATATTTTATAATTTTTCTTTCTTTCTTTCTTTCTTTCTTTCTTTCTTTCTTTTTTTCTTTCTTTTTTCTTTCTTTCTTTCTTTGCTTCTTTCTTTCTTTCTGTTTTCTTTCAACTTAAAAAAATATTTTATAATTTTTCTTTCGTTCTTTCTTTCTTTCTTTCTTTCTTTCTTTCTTTCTTGGCTTCTTTCTTTCTTTCTTTTTTCTTTCAACTTAAAATATTATTTTATAATTTTTCTTTCGTTCTTTCTTTCTTTCTTTCTTTCTTTCAACTTAAAAAATTATTTTATAATTTTTCTTTCTTTCTTTCTTTCTTTCTTTCTTTCTTTCTTTCTTTCAACTTAAAAAATTATTTTATAATTTTTCTTTCGTTCGTTCTTTCTTTCTTTCTTTCTTTTTTCTTTCAACTTAAAAAATCATTTTATAATTTTTC
>OY757942.1:61366795-61411795 GCA_963585895.1 Sepioteuthis lessoniana | reverse complement strand
TTCGGTTTTACGGCATATCAACTATTGTGGGTTATTTAATGCTAAATCCAGTTTATACATATATATTTCATATGATAAAAATAAGTGGAAAAGTGAATTAACCAACACTGACTCAATGATATTTAGTTCTTTATTGAAAAAAGAACTTCCTCTCAATGAAGAACGAAATATCACTGAATCCGTAGTCAGTGTTTGGTGTATCCACTCATCCACTTATTTTTATCAACTTGTCAGATTTACCAAAACCTATCATTTCTCCATATATATATATATATATATATATATGAATTGTAAACGTATGTTAACAAAGTTAAATAGTTCCAAAAGAGAGAGAGAAATGGTTAGTATTAGAAATATTTGAAACAATCTAAACGTGTATATATATCATTATTATTAGATAGGAATACTTGAAACTATCTATTATGCGTAAAAGTCTTCCAGACTACACCCTGTGTCCGGAGAAATCTGATGCATGCCTCACTCGACTTACATTGATGATTTTTGAGATGGGGTTAAGCAGTGTTTTTTGTGATGTGTTCCACATAGCTTTTAGCATTCTTGTGTAGTTCCCATCTAAGAACAGTAGTGGCACTATTTAACCCATAGCTGGGAGGATAAGGAGGTTCATACCTTTACCATGGATATTTTCCCGAAAGTGAACGTAATAGCGCGACTGGAGTACGAACTCACAACAATTCCGCAGTCCATCGCTTTAACCATTACACCACGAGGATACCCACTGGAATTATTGAACCTTTCGAAAGCTCATTGGCTTCTTTGATTAAACCAGTGGTTTGCAATTTTTTTTTTTTTGCTACCACCCCCTTCACCGCCGGACCAAAATGCCAGCCCCCGCCCTATTCTAACGAACGCCAGAACGACGGTAATGTTAAATGTCATAAGAATTGGTTGATTCTTCAATCATAAACAGTTTGAAGAGCATAAAAACAATTTTAACAAACAAAAATGGTTAACATTTATTTTTCAATCACAAACACCTTGAATTGAACATGAAATAAATTGTAAAACTGAACGAATAATCATTAAACAACTACCCTGCTTAAAGTTAAAGTTTAACGTCGCAGCGAGAAAACGGGAAGTAAACAAAGGGGAAAGCAGTGACCTGGGGAAAATTAATTAAATCACCCAATTTTTCCGGCCTTTCTACCAACACCAACGTCATATTTTACTGTAATTGCTCCAATGCCCCCTTCACAATTTCAACGCCCCCATCCGACTGTTTACTCGCCAGCGCACCTCTGAAAGTTTATATCGCCCCCCCCCCGGGGGGGTCGGTACTGCCCATTTTGAAAACTACTAGTTTAAACCATTTAACTTCAAGTCAATAAAACTGACTTATAATAACCCAACAAATGTTGACATGCCTCAAAACCGACCAAAAAACGAATTATGTAGCTATGCGCGCATGCGCACTCACCTGGAGTATCCCATTTTTAGAGAAATATCCGAGAAGAATTAAGAATTAACCAAATGCAAATAATCAATTTTTTTCTTTCTTTTTTAACATTAACCGTCCTACTCATTATCCTCATCATGTCGCTCTATCAGCAATGATATCCCTGACCCTCTATCGCCACCCCTCCCTATCGTTCATTGCTTTTGGCAGGTCATCCGGGCTACATCCAGTATCGGCACAGAGTAGGTTCGAGCTAGCCTTTGCTCGGCCATGTGAAGGGATCCACAGTAGTACATCACTTACGGGCTAATCCCTACTTCTCTAGCTGTGTCCCGCATGTCTAGTTCGTCTAATTTTTATAGTTTTCGTGACTGGTGGTAGGTAGCCGTACAGTTGCTGTTTTGTGGGGTGCCAGGACTTGTTCAATATTGCTCGCAGCTTTCTTATGTAATTGGCGTCAAGTTTTTCCTCCATACGTTTTGTTAGCGTCCACATGGTGCATCCATATAGCAGTATCGTTACTACCGCTGCTTGGAAGAAACTGCGCTTCATTTTATCGGTCAGGTCTGACTTCCATACGACCGAGAGCCTATCGATAGCTGTCCATGCCTTTGCTAGTCGTGTGTCTATCTCTGTCTCAGTTGATGAGACACGGCTCCCTTGGTAGGAGAATTTGTCAACTAGTTTCAGAGCGCTACCGTTTAGTGTGGAGATGTCACCTGTTTGTCCTACTACACTGGTGATATGATTCGGAGAAAGATTGGAGGTGTTGTCGGAAAGGGTTGGGTGGGTTTCAAAGGCGTTGCCACTTTCTTGGCTCATCTGCTTTTTTTTATTTTTTGCTTCTGGCCCGGACAATTCCTTGATTTTTACTTCCGTCAGGAAGAAAATAGTAAAGTTTGGAATCGATTCAAGTCCTCGTCTGATTTTCTTTCATTGCCCATGGGGACAGACTTAATATACACGGACCAAATCAGATTTAGCTTTAGTAAGGATATTGAGACATTCTTTTCTCTCTCTCTCTTTCTCTCTCTCTCTCTCTCTCTCTCTCTCTCTCTCCCCACATACACATCCCATCTCTCTCTTTTTTTCTCCACACACACACATATCCTTTCGCTCCCTCTCTCTCCACACACATCCTCTCTCACTCTCTTTCTCGACAAACACATACCCTCACTCTATGTCTATCTCTCCACACATATCCTCTCTCTCTCTCTCTCTCTCCATATATCTTCTCTCTCTCTCTCTATCTCTCTCTTTCCACACACCTATATCCTATATCTCTCTCTCAACAAACATATCCTCTCTTTCTCCTACACCACACTCATATCTTTTATCTCTCCACACCCACATCCTCTTTCTCTCTCTTTCTCAACACACACATATATTCTCTCATTTTCTCTCTGTCTGTCTGTCTCTCTCTGTCTCTCTCCTTCTGTCTCTCTCTCTACAAAATTATATTTTTTCTTAATTTCTACTACTTCTTTAAAATTCCTTCCACTCTGTTCGCAAATCATAGAATACGGTAACTGTACCCCATCAAAAGGAATAAAAATAAGAGGATATCCTTGCTATGACACTTAACTGCATCTGATGGAGAGATTCCAGTTGGTGAATCTCGAGGGGGTATAGGGTACTTCTTCATTGCCATTACTCCAAGTTTCTCTCAAATCCGGTGGCCCAGTCAAATATGGCTGTAGAATACACCAACTGCACCTCTGCAGAGGGGTAAGACCCCCTCCCCAAAGAGTGTCCTGATATGACAATGAATAATCTGATTGCGAGGTTCCAGTCATGCTGAGGCTTTGGAGGATGCAGAGCACCTCTTCATTGTCATTGCTCCCAGGTCTACCCAGCGTGGTAGCACCTGATAGGCCCCTGTTTATGGGTTAAATAAAAATAAACTGTGTATTATGCTAAACGGAATTGTTTGAAATAGAACTGTTTTTGATATTGAAACTGTACTTGAACTAAACTGAATTGTTTAATCTAAAACTGTTTTGACATTTATCTGTGTGTAAACAAAATCTGTACATATAATAAACTGAATTAGCGGATTTAGAACTGTTTGAATAAACTGAACATTTTGAAATAGAGATGTTTTTGACAATTAAACTGTGTACTCATGCTAAACTGAATTGCTTATAATAGAACAGATTGTTTGTACAAAATAGAAGTAAACTGCGTATTTATGCTAAACTGAATTGTTTGAATTAGAACTGTTTTGACATAGAAACTGCGTACTTAAGCTGAACTGAATTGCTTGAAATAGAACTGTTTGACAATTAAACTGTTTACTCATAATAAACTGAATTGTTTGAAATAGAAGTGAATATTTGCATAAAACTGATTTGGGCGTTGAATAACGTACAAAGTTTGTTAGGCTATAAAAACTAATTGACCAACCCATCAGACTTGGATCCGGAGTAGTTGCAAGGGTCCCATCAATGGGTCAAATAGATCTATATGAGAATTATTTGTATTAGATAGGAATACTTGCTACTATATAACGCTGAACAGAGTTTTCATGGGCGTTAATAATAAGCCTCAACACTGTACATTCACCTTATCTACCACGTACTCTCTATCATTTATTACAATAATGTATAAATCATATAACATTAACACAATACAGATAACTATTAAGAATGACCATCACCCACCAACCAACTATTACCCACACCTCCCAAACCCACCATCTATTTCCTTAACTTTGCTCCTCAGTTATAATTATCATCGTACATTGAAAAAAAATTAAAAAATTAAATTGGTTTGATGGTTTCTTTGCTTAATGGCATATCAACTCTTTTGAGGTTATTTAATGCCAAAGTCATTCTACTAGAAGAACATTAGTGGTACTATTTAATCCATAGCTGGGAGGGTAAGGGGGTTCATGCCTTTCCCAATGGTATTTGCCCAAAAGTGAACGTAATAGCGCGACTGGAGTACGAACTCGCGTATTACGATTCTGCAGTCCATCGCTTTAACCATTACACCACGAGGATACCCCTAAAAAATTAAAATAATCATAGCTAATACTAACTATTATTGAACCCCTTCATTATATTCATTATGTACGTACCATCATGGATAACTATAATATATACGCAACATATCATCAACACAATACAAATTATTATTGTAATCTAGCTCAAATCTTTTCCCTACATAAAATACCAATATTGTACAATATTCCATAGTATATTGCAATACAACATATCCCTACTCCATGATATTTACTGTGATTCTGGCCTACCATACAACACTTGCTTAAATACACTTACAAATCAAATCTTTTATTTTCTTTTCTTCGACATGCAATGATGAGGTTTTGTTCTTTAGTTATAATCACCTACACATATAGAGAAATAAATAAAGAATTTTTCTTACCCATACTGTAGCAACATTAGATACATTGACAACTCCCATCCGGTTAAAGAGCGCGCTGAGCATGTCCTTTCATATGCACATACACTATACACCACTTACATATACACACACAATAATACGCAACTATAACCCATACAAACACACACACACACGTACACACGCACACACACTCACAAGCACGCACACACACGCACACACACACTCACAAACACACACACGCACACACTCACAAGCACACACACACACGCACACACACACACACTCACAAACACACACACACACACGCACACACTCACAAGCACACACACACACACACTCACAAACACACACACTCACACACTCAAAAGCACACACACACACACGAATACACTCACAAGCACACGCACACACGCATACACTCACAAGCACACACACACACACACACACTCACAAACACACACACACACACTCACAAGCACACACACACACACACACGCACACACACACTCACAAACACACACACACACGCACACACTCACAAGCACACACACACACGCACACACACACACTCACAAACACACACACACACGCACACTCACAAACACACACACTCACACACTCACAAGCACACGCACACACGCATACACTCACAAGCACACACACACACACACACACTCACAAACACACACACACACACTCACAAGCACACACACGCACACACACACACATGCACACACACGCACGGACGCACACACACTCACACACACTTACAAGCACACACACGCATACACACACACACACAAGCACACACACACACACACGCACACACACGCACGCACACACTCACAAACACACATACACACGCACACACACTCACAAGCACACACACACACACGCACACACACACTCACAAACACACACACACACGCACACACTCACAAGCACACACACACACACACACTCACAACACACACACACACACACACTCACAAACACACACACACTCACAAACACACACACACACGCACACACACTCACAAGCACACACACACGCACACACAAGCACACACACGCACACACACACACGCAAACGTTTAGATTTCTACACAATCCCAACGGATTTTGCCTGTATTTTTTGATTTTCGATTTATTCATTTCTTTTCGTTATCTGCCTGAATATTGTTGTTTGTAAAACTTCATGAAACCAAAGGTCGTAGACAAACTTGAATGGCATTAAATATATAAATCTAATATATATCTATTATTATTATCATTATTATTAATATTATTATTATTATATAATAGCTCTATCACAGATATTGAGCACTCTCCATATTATATCGCACTTGGTTCGCCACAAACCCACAAAGTGAATTAGTGACAACCAGATCTGCTACAATATATGTGTATATATAGTTTGTATTAAGAACATTTACTTGAACCTATACTTATTTACATAGGATAATTAATAGTTACTCAAAACCATAATACTGTGGACAAAGTGATGTCTATCATTAAATAGAAATGTTACATCAGCAGATACGGCTATTTGGGAAATAGACACATAATGTTCATAACGATAGAACATATAAAGAACATGGGAATCTCGGAATTCGAAAACATGTAACGACTTCTTGTTCAGGTACGAAACCTTTTTATTAACTTTGAGTTAAAGGTTTCGACGTAAGGAGGAGAGACACAATCTTCTATGCTGTCTTATTCATTTTGCCCCCGTCTCGAGCGGCCCCCATAGGGCGCAAGTTCACCTCGCGTCTGCGAGCTCTAAAAGTCGATCCTTCTCGTTTGGCATCTAGAACCCAACTTTCTAACTTCTTCAGATTCTCACAAAACCTCCGCGCGCTTCCGGTGCGTGACGTCACCCGCACCCTGCCACACCGTTTCGTCTCGGACTATTATGACATCTGAGTGACACTTCCATCCTCCCGCGCGCGCCTGCGTTAACACCTCCCTCAATGTTACACCTAACTAACCCATGTGCTGAGCCGAAAGGTTCTCAGCCTAACTAAACTCAAAGGCATGAACCGAAATCCATTGGCTATTATATAACAGAAATAATTGATTGAAACCATTGGATTTTGAATAAATTATTAGTCTTAGATTGTAATATTCAAAACCATATAATTATAAACCATTTGTATGAAGTATAATTTCTTGAAGCTTTAATTTTTAAAAGAAATAACAAGTATCGCCCGGAAGCTAAAGTCTACGACTTGACTACGCAAAAGTTTGTACAATTGGACACCATTTGTGGTGTAGTGGTTAGCGAAGTAGGATTACAGAACACTGTTTGAGTTCAATTTTGACATTGATTCAAGCTTAGGAAATTATTTTTTAACTAACGTAGATTTCTGTTTTCAGCATTTATTGAAATTATTTTTATCTCTTTTTGGTCTCCTTCTCTTACGCCTTTTCGTTGGTATTTCAACGTTTTCTTTATCTTACATTTTTTTCAATTAATTTTCTACAGAACTTAATTTCTTTTTCGTGTTATCCTTTCTTTTTAATTCTCATTCAATATTTCTTATTGATCTTTTTGCCTTTTGCTTTTTGACTGTATCTTCTTTTGATTTCCTTGTACTTTTTTCATTGGTCTCTTTATTATTTGTTTTTATTTTGCTTCTTTTTCATTATTTTCTCTCTTTTGGAATGCTTTCTTTCTTTCTTTCTTTCTTTCAGTTGCGCTTTCTTTCTTTATTATTATTCTCTTAATTCTTTCTTTCTTCCTTTCTTTCTTTCTTTCATGTCATTCTCTTAATTCTTTCTTTCTTTCTTTCTTTCTTTCTTTCTTATTCTCTTAATTCTTTTTTCTTTCTTTCTTTCTTTCTTTGGTATTCTCTTCTTTCTTTTTTTCTTTCTTTCTTTCAGTTGCATCTCCTTTCTTTATTGTTAGTCTCTTAGTTCTTTCTTTCTTTTTCTTTCTTTCTTTCTTTCTTTCTTTCTTTCTTTCTTTCTTTCTTTATTCTTTTTATATTTCTTTCTTTCTTTCTTTTATGCTCTTAATTCTCCCTTTCTTTCTTTCTTTCTTTCTTTCTTTCTTTCTTTCTTTCTTTCTTTCTTTCTTTCTTTCAGCTTCTTTCCTTATTGTTATTCTCTTGAATTTTTTTATATTTCTTTCTTTCTTTCTTTCTTTCTTTCTTTCTTTCTTTCTTGTTATTCTCTTAATTCTTTCTTTCTTTCTTTCTTTCAGTTGCAGCTTTTTTCTTTATTGGTATTCTCATAATTCTTTCTTTATTTCTTTCTTGCAATTTTAGATTCTTTCCTTTTTCACTATAGTTTCTTTCTATATTTTTTTCTTCCATCGTCCTTTTTGCTTTTTCCTTTTTCTGATATATGTTAAACATGTAATCTCTTGCGTTTACACCAACATAGGCATTCACAAACAAACATATGTACATACATACATACAACATATTCGTTCGCACATACATGCACACACACGCACACACAGTAACTTTATATATATATATATATATATATATATATATATTGTGTGTGTGTATGTGTGTGAACCGCTGAAGTGACATATGCAGAATAATACAAAAGTATTACCATATAAAATGAATGCATATATATATTTTTGGAATATATATATGTGTGTGTGTGTGTGTGTGTGAATGTGTGTGTGTGTGTGTGTGTTTGAGTGTGTTTTTGACAATTTGCTTAAAGATATGCTTTAATTGTACGAGAACGTCTATGTATATACATGAGTATCCGCAACCATCACATAGACAATATATATATATATATAGAGAGAGAGAGAGCGAGAGAGAGAGAGAGAAAAAAGGAGAGAGAGAGAGAGAGATAAGAGCAATCGCATGTTGTCAGTTTTATGCCTCATGCGCATGGGCAAATATTGTTATCAAAATATGCCAAAATATGCATATTCATTAGGGACACCCAGCCGAATGCTCACGTGAGTGTAAAACATTGTCTTCTATCTTTTGGTGTTCGCGATATAACAACAACAACAAAAACAACAAAATAAAGAATTTTTTTGATTTTGATTTTTTTTTTTTGTCATTTGTATGCGGTGCCTTCTGGTCAGCTGGATGGTGACATTTACAACAGAAACATTGCCCTAATCCCTAAAAGTTATCTGTTAGTTCTTACCGTTGACATGGCGGTCAAATTTGGCGTATAGCCATTTGTCGCATACTTCATATTTATTAAAAGAGCCAAAATATATCAAGAATTACAAAAGCTGTTATGTTTAAACATAATCTTGTGATGAGAAATATCAATAGTGTTGACTTGTATTATTATTATTATTATTATTATTTACTCATTAGAGCTTTTCACATCAGCGTTAGCCGATGGTTTTTCTATTATTATTATCATTATTATTATTATTATTATTATTAATCATTAGAGCTTTTCACATCAGTGTAAGTTGATGGTCTTCCACTGGAGTTTGAGTGACAGCAAGTCTCCTCAAGTCTCCTGGACTCTTCTCAGTATTCTGTCCGTTTTCAATAATGCTATTGTTTGGATGGTCTCCACTCGGTGGCCAACTTCTAAATCTTCCAGGCCCTTTAATAAGCCTTTAGTTACCGTGCCAAAGGCACCAATTACAATTTGTATAATTGTCCCTTCATGTTCCATAGTTTTTTCAATTCTCTAGTAAGGTCAAGGTACTTATATCTCTTTTCACATTCTTTCAGTTTTTTTCTGTGGTCAGCCGGTAAAGCAAAGTCGACAACTTTGCAGATTTTCTTTTTTTTTTGTTGATTATTATAAGATCTAGTCTTCGGGCCGAGATTAGGTGATCCGTTTGTATATCAAAGTCCCACAGGAGTTTGTGAGTGTCATTTTCTAGGATAGGTGCTGGGTTGTGCATTTTACTCCTATGAAAGTTTTTCACACCAGCATCAGCTGATGTTCTTCAATCGGAGTTTGAGTGACAGCAAATCTCTTCAAGTCTCCAGGACTCTTCTTAATATTCTGGTCAATCTTAATAACGCTGGAGTTTGGATGGTCTTCACACATGTTTTTAATTCCAAATTTTCCAGTCCCTTTATCGATCCTTTCATGACTGCACCGATTACAATTGGTATCAGCGTCACTTTCCTGTTCCCTTGTTTTTTCCGTTTCCTGGCGAGGTCTAGGTTCTTCTCTCTCTTTTCGCCTTCCTTCAATTTTAATCTGCAAATTTCTGGGTTTTTTTTTTTGTTGACAATCACTAGGTCTGATGGTCTGGCTCAGAGGAGTTGATCCGTTTCTGTCTCAAAATCCCAGAGAATTTTATGCTTCTCGTTTTCCCGGACGAATTCCGGGTTGGGCATATATCACTCGTTTGCATGGTCAAATTTAAATTTCTTGTACAATTCTCAATGGATAACCTTCCCTACCCTAATCGTGTCGAGTCTTATATGAGTCTTTACGCCAATTTGCTGCATTCGCTTATGTTATGTCCTCGGAAAATGACATAAAATAAATTAGACGAACCCATGTTTAAATAGAAGATAAATGTTCTATATTATTCTAAAACAGGTAATATCGCCAGTGTAATTCATGCTACTAACTGCCGGAGTGGATTTCAGTCAAATATTATATCTTTATTGGAAGAGTTCAAATAGGGATGATACGACAATATATATATATATATATATACACGTGATTGATCGTGTATTATTATTATTTGTTTTCTGTCGAGTTTTTCACACCAGTATTAACTGATACTTTCTCACTGGAGTTTGAGTGACAGCAAGTCTTCTCAAGTCTCCAGGACTCTTCTCAGTATTCTGGCCGATCTCAATAATGCACTAATTTAGATGGACTCCACTCGTCCTGTTATTTCCAAGTCATCCAGTCCGTGTACTAATCCATTGGTGACTGTACCAAGAGCACCAATTACAGTTGGTATTATCGTTACTCTTATGTTCCACCGCTTTTTCGATTCCCTTGCAAGGTCGAGATACTTATCCCTCTTTTCACATTCTTTAAATTTTACTCTCTGCTCCGTCGGGATAGTAAAGTGATTTGGTGATTCGTTTGTATCTCAAAATACCAAAGGAGTTTGTGCATCTCATTCTCTAGGACAGATTATACTATTACTATTATTCACTCATTAGAGCTTTTCACATCAGCGTTAGCCGATAGTTTTTCACTGGAGTATGAGTGACAGCAAGTCTCCTCAAGTCTCCAGGACTCTCCTCAGTATTCTGGCCGTTCTCAATAATACAGTAGTTTGGATGGTCTCAACCCCTCCGCCAACTTCTAAGTCCTCCAGTCCCTTTACTAAGCCTTTAGTTACTGTTCCAAATGCACCAATTGGTATAATTGTCGCCTGCATGTTCCTCAGTTTTTTCAATTCCCTACCAAGGTCGAGGTACTTATCCTTCTTTTCACATTCTTTCAGTTTTATTCTGTGGTCAGCCGGGACAGCAAAGTCGACTATTTTGCAAGTTCTCTTTTTTTTTTTTTGTTGTTGATTATTATTAAGTCTGGCCTTCTGGCCGGGATTAGGTGATCTGTTTGTATTTTAAAGTCCCATAGGAGTTTATGCGTGGCATTTTCTAGGACATGTCCTGGGTTTTGCATATACCATTTGTTACTATAGTCGAATTTAAATTTCTTACACATTTCCCAGTGAATCCCCTTGCCGACCCAGTCATGTCTAGCCTTGTACTCCTTTTGTGCTAATTTGCTGCATTCGCTTATAATATGATTGATGGTTTCATCTCTGTCACCACATGGCCTGCATTTGCTATTTTGTTTAGTCTTATCTATTCTCGCTTTGATATGATTGGTTCTTAGGGCGCTGTCTTGTGCTGCTATTAGGAGAGATTCTGTTTCTCTCTTAAAGTTTCCTTTTCTTAGCCATGTCCAGGTTTTCTGGTGTGAAATGTTGTTCATTAGTCGTTTCAAACGCCCATAGATTTATTTTTCTTCCCATTTTTGTTTCCTAGTTATTGTCATTCTGTTGTTCATCGTGTTCTCAGTATCGTTTCTGGTGGCTGTAATGAGTCCTCCTTCGTGTTTTTAATTTTCAGTTTTATTTTCGATTTCTTACAATTCTCACGGGGTACTTACTCAATAGTAATCTTGGTTTGAGTGTGGGTCATGGTAGTCTTTCGATGGCTGTTTTTATTCTCATCTATAGAAGTCACCCTTATAGATGAGTTGCTGTAGTTCCCCGGCCGAACTATAGACCTGACCGATAAAATGAAACGCAGTTTTTTCCAAGCAGTGGTCGGGTCGATACTACTGTATGGATGCACTTAATGGACGCTAACTAAACATATGGAGAAAAAGCTTGACAGCAATTACACAACAATGCTGTGAGCAATATTGAACAAGTCCTGGAAGCAGCACCCCGCAAAACAGCAGCTGTACGGCCACTTACCACCCATCACGAAAACTATGTTAGTTAGACGAAACAGACATGCGGGACACAGCTGGAAAAGTAGGGACGAACGTATAAGTGACATACTCCTGTGGACCCCTTCACGTGGACGAGCAAAGGTAGTACGACCAACTAGAACCTACATACAACAGGTCTGTGCTGATACAGGATGTAGCATGGAAGACCAACCGGAAGTGATGGACGATAGCGAAGGGTGTCGGGAGAGGGTCAGGGAGGTCCATGACATGATGATGATGAGGATGAGGATATGAATTTTATGCATTTATGATTTTTTTTTCAGCCTCTTTAGGGTGATTTTCTTTTTCAATCACATTGATTGTACTCACCAAAGGAGCAAAGTGCAATTACTTGTATTTCATATTGGCTGATACTGCCAGTTACCTTGATAATGTGTTTATCCGTCCTTTTCTTGATCATACCCTGGGCTCCCACTGTTACTGTCACAGCGATAGTTTTATAGTGCCAGAACTTACGGTTTTCTACTGGAGTCTGAGTGACGGTAATTTTCTTCTGATCCAGTACTCTTCTAAGTATCTTAGTGCTGTGGTCTGGATGGTTTCAATTTTTCCTCTAATCCCCACTTCACCAGATTCATGGGTATTATTCCAAGTGCTCCGAATATGATTGGAATAACTATCATTTTTTTTATCTTCATTTTACAACGTTTTCAACTCTCCGGCAAAGTCAAGCTATTTCCCAACTCTTCGCCTTCTTTCATCTTCAGTTAGTCATCTGTTCGTTCGGCAAATCTGCCATATGACAGGTTCTTTTTTCTTTTTGATTAACACTACGTTTGGTTTTCTGTCCGTGATTGGATGATCCGTTTGTATCTCAGAGTCCCAGAGAATTTTATTCCCTTCATTTTCGAGGACAGATTCTGATTTTGTTTCTATGGTAAACATTTCTTGTTGTTTCGTCGCGTCCACCAGTCTTAATTAAGTAATTTTCACTAAACCTTGAGTGACAACAAGTCTCCTCAAGTCTCCAGGATTCTTTCTTTGGTCCCCATTTTCCACAGTCACTTTTTCAGGACGGTTCCAAAGATTCAAACTACTACTGGTATCACTGTCACATTCGTGCTTTACAGTTTATTTTTTAGCTCTTCAGCAAAACTTAAGAATTCGTCTATCCTTTTGTTTTCTTTATTTCAGCTGAAAAAAATCGATGCTTCGTAAAATGATTTAACAAAAACAATTGAAGCAAAACAATAAAAATATAATCAAATTTATTTACAATTATAAGATAGTATGTAATTTATTTTAAATCGATTTAATTTGACAAAGACTTAATTCTTATTTATCTGGAAATTTTGCATCAAAATGATATTGATAATGGCCGAGGGATTTCGTTTTATGCCTTTGGGTTTAGTTAGGCTGAAAACCTTTCGGCTCAGTGCATGGGTTACTTAGGTGCAACATTAACACAGGTGTTCACACGCGCGTGCGGTGCGGACGTGTCACTCAGAGATGTCACAATAGCCCGGATGGGAAACGGGGCTAGCTATCGAATAAATCCCGTAAGAAAGGCATGGACCTCATTATTCTTCCAGCTTTTTGTTAAACAATACCACTATTGTTCTTATACAAGGGTGGTTTTGGCATTAAATTACCCTCGAATGTTAATATGCCATAAAACAAAAAAAACATGCCTTCAAATTGATATTTCACTTGCCAACAGATTATTACCTATCAAATTTTACAATAAAGGAGTTGATATTAAGGCCGATAAACAGAACTTGAAAAATGTGACACCTTAAAACTACCACCGTGCCGGTAATAATGGGAGCCCTGGGTGTGATCAAGAAAGGGAGATATACATGGCAGTCTCAAAAAATATAAAATACAAAAAAATGCACTTTACTGAACTGTTTATCTTCATAGCATAGTACTATCAATGCAACTAAAATATTTACCCAAAAGAGACAGCTGAAAACAGAGATAGAATGTTTATAATCACTGCTTTCCCTTACCATAAATCTGGGCAGAAGATCCAAGGAAGGATGGTAAGAAAATGAACCCTGCGAAAAACCATGAGCACATGCTGATGTGGAAACCACCAAGGAATAATAATGATAATAACTCAAAGCAGGAACCTTTTTAAAGGGATAAATACCTGGGCGGTATCCCTCGTGAGATATTCGGGACCCTTTCTCAAGTGAACCAGAGATGAACTTAAACAAATGGACCAAAAAACAAGAAAACGGTTGACCATGCATAAGGCATTACATACCAGAGACGTCGTTGATAGACTATATGTATAAGGAAAAGAGGGTGTAAGAGGACATACCAGCATCGAAGACAGCCTTGACGCATCGATACAACGATTCGAAGGCTACATAGGAAAACATGAAGCCATCAGAAACGATACAGACAACACGATGAACAACAGAAAGACAATAACTAGGAAACAAAAATGGGAAGAAAAATAAATCTATGGGCGTTTGAAACGACTAATGAACAACATTTCACACCAGAAAACCTGGACATAGCTAAGAAAAGGGAACTTTAAGAGAGAAACAGAAACTTTCCTAATAGAGGATAGATAAGACTCAACAAAATAGCAAATGTAGGCTATGCGGTGACAGAGATGAAACCATCCATCACATAATAAGCGATTGTAGCAAATTAGCACAGAAGGAGAACAAGACTAAACACGAATGAGTGGGGAGGGTAATCCACTGGGAGATGTGCAAGAAATTTAAATTTGACCATACGAACAAATAGTATATGCCCAACCCAACAACTCCCCTAAAAAATGACACACATAAACTCCTATGGGACTTAGACGTACAGACGGATCACCTAATCTCGCCCAGAAGACCAAACCTAATAATAATCAACAAACAAAAAAAAAAAAAATAAAATTTGCAAAATAGTCGACTTTGCTATCCCGGCTGACCAAAGAATAAAACTGAAAGAATGTGAAAAGAAGGATAAGTACCTCGACCTTGCTAGAGAATTGAAAAACTTTGGAACATGAAGGTGACAATTATACCAATTGTGATTAGTGCTTTTGGTACAGTAACGAAAGGATTACAAAAGGAGCTGGAGGACATGGAAGTTGGCGGACATGTGGAGACCATCCAGACAACAACATTATTGCGAACGGCCAGAATACTGAGAAGAGTCCTGGTGATTTGTGGAGACTTGCTGTCACTCAAACTCCATTGAAAGACCATCAGCTGACGCTGATGTGAAAAACTCCAATGGAGATAACAATAATAACAATAATAATAATAATAATAATAATAATAATAATAAAGTCCTGGAGAATGAGACTCAGAAATTCCTCTGAGATTTTTAGAAACAAACGGTCACCTAATCTCGGCCAGTCCTTGTAAATAAATATTCAACCAAAAAAGAAAAGAAGAAAGATAACTTGCCGAATTGCGGACTTTGAGGTCCCGGCTGACCAGAGAGTAAAATTGAAAGAAAACGAAAAGAAGGATAAGTACTAGGACCTTGCTAGAGATTTGAAAAAAACCGTTGAAGATGAAAGTAACGATTATACCAATTGTAATTGTTGCTCTTTGTACAGTATAGATGCAAAGATTAGAGGACTTTGAAATAAGAGGACAAGTAGAGACCTTCCAAACTACAGTTTTATTGATATCGACCAGAATACTGAGAAAAGTCCTGGAGACTTGAGGAAATTTGCTGTCACGCAAACTTCAGTGAGAAATCATCGGCTAACGCTGATGTGAGTAAAGAATAATGATAATGTGGTTGCAACAAATCGGAGAAGGTAATACTGGGTGGGAAAGGTGATCTACTGGGAATTGAGGAAGAAATTGCAGACTTTGACCATGTTGACAAATGGTATATGCATACAACAGAATTTGTACAAGGTGCATAAAGTTCCCAGGGAGTTGCTGATACGATCAAATCACCCAATCCCGAAAAGAAAAACCTTGGAGATGACGATAATATGAATTGTTGTTGGAGTTCTTGGAACACTCCCTAAAGGAGAAGAAAAGAATACGGAGGAACAAGATATTAAAGGAAAATGGAGACTATCTAGACCAAAGCATTGTTAAAATCAGTCAAAATTCTTAATAAAAACTCGCATAGAAAGCAATGATAATTATAACACTACCAAATAGTGGACTTTGCCGTCCTGGTTGACCACAGGCTAATACTTAAAAAATGTGAAAAAAGAGATAAATACATAGACCTTGCTAGAGAGCTGAAAAAAACTAAGGATCATGAAAGTGACGGGATACGTATTGTAATTAGCACGCTTGGTACAGTCACAAAAAATTGGTGAAGGGATTGGAGGACTAGGAAATAAGTGAACAAGTGGAGACCATCGAAACGACAGTATTATTAAGATCGGCTAGAATACTGAGAAAAGTCCTGGAGACTTGAGGATATTTGCTGTCTCTCAAACTCTAGTAAGAAACCATTAGCTTACGCTGATTTAAAAAATGTGCCAGAAGTAAAATTATTAAATAAGTAATAGGTGATACTAATTGTAAATGGTGTACGCGTTATGGTCACCAAAGGGTCAGTAAAGAGACTAGAGGACTAGTATTTTGACCAATCTTAATAATGCTGTAATTTAGATAGTCTCTACTTGTCCTTTTATTTCCAAGAGTTGAGACCATCCAAACTACAACATTATCAAGATCGGCCAGAATACAAAGTGTCCTTAATACATGCCTAGATTTGCAGTCACGGCTAATGCTAGTATGAAAAAAATTTAAAGTGTAAAAAAAACAAATTATGTGAATTGTGGAGAAAAAACAAAAACAAGCAATTGTCTTTAATTGGAATCATTTTGAGATGAGGCTTCTTAAGCTGAGAATTAATTTTTATTTATTGCGGACTTTTTGTCCTCATCTTGGTTGTTTTTGTGTTGTTTCTTCTTTCACTACGTTTTGGCCAAAGAGGTTTACTTGGTCAAAAACGTGCTGCAATAGACAACAACTACGGAAGGCAGTAATAACCGGGGGTACAGTTACAAGACTCAGCATTCCTATCCGAGGTCGCGGTAAAATCACCTGAAGAAGGCCAGAGGTGAAATTTGGCCGAAACGTAGTGAAAGAAGAAACAACACAAAAACTACCAAGATGAGGACAAAAAGTCCGCAATAAATAAAAATTAATTCTCAAAAACAAACAATTATAAAACATACAGAAAATAAAATAGTAAGTACAGTTGGCGACCGTAGTTGAGAGTGACCCGAAGGCTCCCTTTACGATAGCTACTACACTGAGGTGTAGGAGAGGGAGCTACTCTTTTTCCTGGATTGCTCCACTTTACCCTTGATCCCTACCTTATATTGCTGAGTGTTAAGCAAGGAGACATCAAGTACCATTTTTGAGTCTTTGGTATGACTCGACCTGGGATTGAAACCCATTCTCCCTGGCCCATGGCGAAAGGAAGAAAAACAAGTGCATGGATATTTCCCTCGGCAAACTATGGAAAATCTCCACGAAATGAGCTCGATCAGGTAGTAATAGGCATTTTAGGTAACGTCTCATACACACATATCTATGTAAAAGTCTTAATATACGCCTATATATATATATATAATTTTATTTCAAGAAAAAAACAATTTTCGGTCACATTAGAATAATAAACTTATTTCAACCCAGTGAAGAGCATTGACATGAATCAAAGACTCTAAAATGATTTTACCAAGACTTCATCAAATTCAATAAGAAAAAAAAATATTGTTGTGTAGTGGCTCGTACCACGTGACTTTCGGTATCGCGGAAGTATAAAAGACGCCGTGTCTCTTAAGCATGGAGAAGAGGAAGCAGAAGCAGAAAGAGAAGCAGAGAGATAGCTCTGAAGGACGTTGATCAGTTGTAAGACCAACTTCGGACGTAACACCGACTACGCGAGACTTATAATACTAGTCGGACTGTAACACTCAAGTTAATAAACAATTAACTCTATTTCACTGAGTACCTTTTCTTTACACGATACAACAATATATATATATATATATATATAATTAAAAACAAGAAAATTTATTGATATACTCATTATAGATTTATTTCACTATCTTATGATCAAAGAAACAAATTTCTATTCAAACCCATCTGAAGAGTTGATAAGCTGATGAAATAAATTTATAATGGGTATATCTATTAATTTTCTGTCTTTAATGGTATGCTTTGCTCAGCATGTGAGATATATATATATATATATATATATATAAATTGATACACCGTGCTTTGGATTACTCTTTTTAGATTTATTCTCAGAGTTAAATTATATCTATATATATATATATATATAAGTTAGTGAAAGTAAAGTTGGCGACCATAGTCAAGGGCGACCAGAAGGCTCCCTTTTCAATAGCTACTAAACCGAGGTGTAGGGGAAGGCGCTACTGGACTGCTCCACTTTACCCTCGATACGTACCTTATATTGCTGAGTTTTAAAGTCTTTAGTATGACGCCACCTGGGATTGAACCCAGGTCTTCCGGACCATTGGCGGACACTCTACTGACTTGGCTAATGAGCCGAATTATTATTAGACCCTCATTCGTAGAATTCCTACGAATTCGAAATAAAAATCAAACTTTCCTTTTACTACCTTAATTATTATCTACTTGCACAAGTCTGCAAATGTCTGCAAAGGATTTTGGTGTTTAGGATATATTTAACGTATTATAAAAAAAATGAAATAGAGGTTCTGCTTGAGCACAAACCGAATCTCTGCAACGTAACCTGAAGCAAACAGCAAGATGCATTTGTCTCTACGTGAATTCAGATAATTCAGAGTTAATGTATTTTAATTAAGATGGTGCTATTTTCTCGCTATATGGCAAGCCTCGGTAGCAATATCTCATCTTCCGAAAGCAATGTCAGCAAACGCATAGATTTAAAAATAGGCCACTATTCACAGGTTATCAATCATCTTTAATGAAATAAAACGGGAATCCTTCCAAATTGCGTCTGTGTATTACGACGGTATGGTTACACCACTTTGACTTTAAAAAAATCCTTGCAGAAAAAGCTAGATGTGAACAACACAGTGATGATGCGGGCTGTTTTGAATGAATCTTGAAAGCAGTACCCTACAAAACAGCAACTAAACAGCCACTTACCTCCCATCTCACAAGCTATCTAATTATGACGAGCAAGGTATGTTGGACATTGCTGAGGAAGCAAGGACGAACTTACAAGCGACGTTCTCACAGACACACAAGAATTGGATGACACGCAAAAACTTATATTAATCTGCTCTGTACGGATACTGGGTGCCTGCAAGAGGACTTGGCAAGTGTTATGGGCCATAGGAACAGATGACAAGTAAGAGCCAAAGGATGAGTTTTATGAACTGTAGTGTATCTGCTGGAAAGTTAGCACGACTTAAAACTGATGCTAACTATGGCTATGGTTGATTTAACAAAGCAATGAAAATAAATCATACGTTCCTAGCTTTGGTGTCATAAGACAAATTCGATCTTTGAAACATGTCAAAGCCCTAAATGCTGTATAAAGGGTTTTTTTTCTTAAATATTAACACTTCCACTATAAATGTAAAGCGTGAAGCGTAAACGTATTTGTCATCGCAAACATAAATATTAATATTTATGACTGCCTATCTATCAGCACTCGTATCTTTCTCCCTCTCGAGTGGTTTTGTTTCGTTAGGTTTCTTTGTTTAATTACATATCAACTTTTGTAGGTTATTTAATACCAAAGCCATCCTTGCAGAGGAACAGCCATTATCATTATCAAATCGCGCAGGCTGCACGAAGGTCACCGACTCTCTTACTATCGATCACTCCTGGCAGGTCTTTTAAGCTGCATCTTGTGTCCACACAGTGCTGATGTAAGTTAGTCTTTGCTGGTTGTTCAACACTGGAAAGTTCATGTGAAGGAGTCCATAATAAGATATCGCTAATGAGTTCGTCCTAGTGTTGTATAGTAATCAAACATAATGAACGAACGAAACCCTTTTTTTTTTTATAAAAATACATCTCTCATTTTATTCTCTAAAGGGCCCACAGCTTGTTTTTAGTTTGAGAGACAGATGGACAGACATATACTCAGAGAGAGGACTTCTTCCCATATCTTCTTCCAGGAGCCAGGGGGTGCCAACGCTTGCACCCCCTGCAAGCCGAGACACCTCTGATCGGCTGCGTGTCCCTGGCTCGATTCTCTGCACTCTGTCTAAATCTGCTCGCGTGGTTCTTATCCCGAGGTGTCCATCCGGTTACACACCTGTTCAAACTGAGTGCCCTGACGCGCTATCATCTTCCTGTTTACTAATCAAAATGTGACAGCTTGCCAAAGCAAACGGGGTCAGTAGGAACGAACCGAAAATCTATGTCATATGTTATATAACACTAGCTTCTCCTGCAGTGCCTTGGAGGGAAGTGAATAAGAAGGTTCATGTTTTTCACAAGGTGATTAGTTCGAACGTAGAAGTAATAGGTCGACTGAAGTTCGAATTGGTGTGCTACGATGTTACAGTCCAGAACTTTAGCCGCTACGTCATAGGGGTTCCCCCCACTACATAACGAGGCTTCTCCTTCTCATACGCTTAGTGAGAAGTGTCATTTTAGCTATTATTGAAAATGTTACTGGCGAATCAAGTTTGAATACCGAAGACGGTTGATTATGTTTTTGCAATAATGTTCTGGTGGGAGGCATGAACCCCTTATTAAGTTTCACGTTAATCCCTGTTAAAGATGAGCTTGTGGAGTAACGGCTATTGTTGGAAATGGACAGTGTAACCCGAGTCCAAATGGACAATATTGCTCGTGTCAAAATCCAGGACAAACCAGTTCGAGTTTCATTATACGTAAATACCTGCAGGAAAGGCATGAATCAATCTCCCTTTCCAACCGTTAGTAAATATTATATATCCTTTGTATTGGTATGGCAATCGATCTAGGAGCAGTCATACGATGAGTTGAAACAAGCAGAACTCCACGTAAATATTGACTTTGTGAAGCATCTTACTCATGGGGAATGAATTTGGTAAACCAAAACTCTCTCTACCAGTAGAGGAAAGAGGAAAATATTAAAGAAAAAGCTGAACAAAATATCCAAACGATGCAAAATATGATAAAAAATATCGAAAGAGGCTGTCGTGCCCAAGATTATAGGAATACTCGGAAACCTATATAAAATCGTTGAATATCCGTAGGATTATCCCCAAACACAAAAGACCAGACCCGAAACTTTTCCCAAAGATCAATGTTGCAGCTTCATTAGATCAATAAATGAAATTCAAAAATAGAAAAATGTTATAACACAGCAGATTAAGAAGTTGGGGGAGGTCTCTGAGGTGTTGTGGTTAATGTGCTGGGCTGTGACATCGTAGTAAGCGAGTTCGAACTCAAGTCGAGCTATTCGCGTTAACTCTCGGAAAGGTATTAACTTTTTATCCTTCCCCACCTCGGTATTCGTTAAATAGTACCACTACTGTTTTTCAACCAGTTGGCATTAAATAATCCACGAAAGTTGATATGTATGTCAGTCAATAAATAAACTATACTAAACCATTCTCATAGCAACACTGGAGGATACTTTAATATTTCACTCTTTGCAGGTTTTTCACATTAGACTTAACTGATAAACAGCAATTCTTTTCATTACTCCAAGACTCTTCTCAGTGTTCGAAGTGATCTTAACAATACAGTGGTGTGGATAGTTTCGACCTTTCCTCTGATTTCCAATTCATCCAGTCTTTTTTCCACACACTAGAAGAGCATTCCAAGTGCACCAACTACAATTGGTATCACAGTCATCCTCATGCTTTACTGATTTTTCGTATTTTTCTAGAGTATTTTAGTTTTCTTTGAGTTTCCTCTATGTTTTACCGGAACAGCAAAATCCATTTGACTCCAAGTTGTTGTTTTTTTTGTTAATTTGCACTTTGGTTTTCTGTCTTGGATTAGGTGATCCGTTTGTCTCTCAAAATTCCTGTGAATTTTATGCATCTCATGCTCTAAAACCATTTGGTCGTATGGTAGTATATTCTCTTGCAAAGTTCCTTGTGAATAACTTTTCCCACTCGGTCTTGCCTGCTCTTGTTTTCCTTTTATACTTGTTTGTTTTTGATTTTTTTTTTTTTAGCATTCGCTTATTATGTGAATAACCGTTTCATCGTTGACTCCACAATTATAATTATTACAATTATCCTTCTTGCTAGTTTTTCCCAGTCCGCTGGGGCTGTAGAATACACCGACAACTTCTCTGCCGAGGGGTAAGATCCCTCTCACTAAGGAGTGTCCAAGATATGACACTAAGCAATCTGATGGTAAAGTTCCAGTAATGCTGGAGCTTTGGGGAATGCGGAGTACCATTAACTTTGTGTATTGCCTAGTCGGCTGTAGAATACACCGACTGCACCTCTACAGATAGATTAGACTGTTTTTAATAATTAAACTGTGTAATCCTGCTAAACTGAATTGTTTGAAATAGAACTATTTGTATAAAAATGGATTTGGCGTTAAATCACCTACAAAGGTTGATATGCTCTAAAACCCAATCAACCAACCAACCAACCAACTTCAAGCGAGTTTTTTTTTTACATCAGCGTTTGCTGATGGTCTTTCAGTTGACTCTTTTTTCTTAGTTTTTTCTTCCTCTCCGTTTGTTTGATGGTGTCGGCTTCCAATATCTCCAAGTACTTGTAAGTTTCCTTTTCTCCGAGCATTCTGTGACTTCCTTGATTTGGTAGTTCTATTCCTTCCGTTATTTGTCTTTTCCCCCTTCTCATTATGAGAAAGGCACATTTTTCTAAGCCAAATTCGATTCGTATATCCTTGCTGTATATTCTTATGGCTTGTATCAGAGTCCAATTCTTTTTTATTTCTTGTTAACAGCTTGATGTCGTCCATGTACATAAATTGATTAATTTTTTCTGGTGATCTCGCAAATTTCTAATCCTTAAGTATGTGATTAAGTGGCATCATTGCTATCACAAATTGAAACTGTGAAATTTCATCTCTTTGGAATATTCCTCACTGGATTTTCACCTCTGCAAAAGTTTTTCCTCCTGCTGTCAATTCGACTTTCCAGTTTTTAATGGTTTCTATCATTGATGTTTTGATTTTGTCGAATATCTTGTACATTTTTAGACAATCAACTATCCAGCTTTGCTAGACCTTATCAATGGCCCTTTTTTTTATTCAATCTACGCCATGACTACATAACTACTTCGCTTTGTTCTCCTCGAGGATGTGTACATCAATGTAGAGGAAACCACCCGTTCCTCTTGTTCTCTCCTGGCATTTTTTTTTGTTCTTTGGATAACAGTCCACGGATAATTAGTGAGTAGTAAATCTCCTCCCTAATTTGTGCTATAAGGATTTTCCACATCATCTGTAGGTCTATAGTTGCTGGAGATGATTTCTTTTTTTATCGTCCTTTTGAATCAGAGTAGTCTCCCCTTTAATGACCCAATCGCGTATATTTGCTTCATTGAGGTATCTTGGTTTGGTTTGGTTTCTTTGTTTAATGGCATATCAACCTTTGTAGGTTATTTAATGCCAAAACTATTCTCCTAGAAGAACAGTCGTTGTACTATTTAACCCATAAGATAAGAGGGTTCATATCTTTCCCAAGGGTATTTGCCCGAAAGTGAACGTAATAGCGCGACTAGAGTACGAACTCGCGTACAACGATTCCGTAGTCCATCGCTTTAACCACGAGGACACCCCCTTTGAGGTATCTGCTCAGTCAAGAAGCCAATCTGTTATGGATAAACAGGAATTTTTTAAAAGCCAGAATCCAGATATGCCATCATTGGCTGGCGTTTTCTGATTTAGTTACTACATTGCTCTGAGCAATTCTAGCCGTATCTACCCCAGGGCTTACTTCAAATCCTTGTTATTTTTTTTTTCATGTTTTTTATTCATTCGACCTTGTTATGATACTTCACTTCCCATATTTTACTCCAAAATTGTTTTGCCCCCTTTTCATACTGTTGTCGGCAGGTTCGCCTATATTCCCCATCTTCTTGTTGGTAGAAGTTTCTTTTATTATTTTGTTATGTCTAGATTTATTTATATTGTTTATATTTTATCTATATCTTCTAAGTCTCCCTTCTTTGGCCAATATCTTTTGATTTACCGCTTTAAGTTGCATTGACAGACTTGTCTGCTGTTTTGTTTTGATCTTTTCATCCCCCACACATTCTTACGTGTTTTCTCTTCCTTAAGACTTTCGCTTGTCACAATTTCTTTATCCGTCCTTCGAGCCAAATTTGTCATCCAAATTTTATATTTCTATTCGGATTCCTTCGGGAAACACAAATTTTTATCACAGACAAGTTTCGCACCTGCATGATTTAGCCCGTTCAGTTCAATGATGTTGTGTGTTGGGATATTTGGTAATCTTGTTAAGCTTTTCGGTTTTTACCAAGACTTTTTTCAAGTCTTGGTTTCAAAGGAAGGGTAATGTTTTCTTGTTTTCTTAATTAACTCTACATTCATTTTGACTTTTTGCGTTAAGATTTTTTTTGTTGTACTCAGGTGTGAAGTGTTTCGATTTTCTGTATTTTGTGCTTCCATACAATTAGGGGGCTCTTGTTTTTCAGTATCTAGCGTTTCGATTCGGGTAGGGAAATCTTATTCATATTTTTCTCTATTTATTTGTTAAAATATTTCTAGTATCTTATGGTCAGAAAATCAACTTTTCTTAAAATCATTCTGGTTTGGTCAGTATGTGTTTAGCTTGTATTAAACCTTGCAGAATTGACCCAAATTTCTATCCTTTTTTTCTTGCACCTTCTTTATGTAGAATTTGCTCTTAAAATAGCAGAAAAGTACACATTTGTTGTTTTTCCGTACTCATTTTTTTCTTTGATGTCTCTGAGATGAATTCATGCTTTCGTCGTTGTTTGTATATCTTAAATTAAATCAGCTTTTGTTTTTACTTCTTTGACAGTTTTTCACGCCAACGTTTGCGGATGTTTTTTTTCGGGAGTTTGAGTTACAGCAAGTCTCCTCTGGTCTCCAGGACTCTTCTCAGTATTCTGGCCGATTTCAATTATGCTGTAGATTGAATGGTTTCTACTTGTCACCTGATTTCTAAGTCTTGTATCCCCTTCTATCAATCCTTTGGGTTTGTTGAAAGTGCACCAACAACGATTCGTTTCACCGTCATCTTCATGTTCCAGAGCTTCTTCAGCTCTCGACCAATGTCCAGGTATTTATTTCTCTATTCACCTTCTTTTAACTTTACTCTAGGGTATGCATGAACGGCAAACTCAGCTATTCGGCAGCTTCGCTTTTCCTTTTTGGGGGGTGGGTGGGGGGTGGCTATTGCTATGTCACGTTGCCGGGCCGCGATTATGTGATCCGTTTTTATCTTAAAATTATCTTATATTGCCCCCTTAGAAATAATAAAATATTATATATTTGCATATTGCCCCCTTAGAAATAATGAAATATTGTCTATTTGTATACTGACCCATTAGAAATATTGAAATATTGTATATTTGTATATTGCCCCCTTAGAAATAATCAAATATTGTATATTTGTATACTGCCCCCTTAGTAATAATGAAATATTGTATATTTGTATATTGCCCCTTTAGAAATAATGAAATATTGTACATTTGTATATTGCCCCCATAGAAATAACGAAATATTATATATATATATATATATATATATATATACTGCTCCATTAGAAATAAGGAAATATTGTATATTTGTATACTGCCCTCTTAGAAATAATGAAATATTGTATATTTGTATACTGCCCCCTTAGAAATAATGAAATATTTTATTTGTATTCTGCCCTCGTAGTAATAATGAAATATTTTATATTTATATAATACCCCCTTAGAAATAATGAAATATTGTATAACTGTGTACAGCCCCCTTAGAAATAATGAAATATTTTATTTGTGTACTGCCCCCTTAGAAATAATGAAATATGGTATATTTGTGTACTGCCCCCTAAGAAATATTGAAATATTGTCTACGTGTATATTGCCACCTTAGAAATAATGAAATATTCTATATTTGTATATTACCCCCTAAGAAATAATGAAATATTGTCAATTTGTATATTGCCCCCTTAGAAATAATGAAAGATTATTTACTTGTATACTGCCCTCTTAGAAATAATGAAATATTGTATATTTGTATATAGCCCCTTTAGAAATAATGAAATATTTTAATTGTATACTGCCCCCTTAGAAATATTGAAATATTGTCTATGTGTATATTGCACCCTAAGAAATAATGAAATATGGTATATTTGTATACTGACCCCTTAGAAATAATGAAATATTGTATATTTGTGTACTGCCCCTTTAGAAATAATGAAATATTTTAATTGTATACTGCCCCCTTAGAAATATTGAAATATTGTCTATGTGTATATTGCCCCCTAAGAAATAATGAAATATGGTATATTTCTATACTGACCCCTTAGAAATAATGAAATATTGTATATTTGTGTACTGCCCCTTTAGAAATAATGAAATATTTTAATTGTATACTGCCCCCTTAGAAATATTGAAATATTGTCTATGTGTATATTGCCCCCTTAAAAATAATGAAATATTGTATATTTGTATATTGCCCCTTTAGAAATAATGAAATATCTTAATTGTATACTGCCCCCTTAGAAATATTGAAATATTGTCTATGTGTATATTGCCCCCTTAGAAATAATGAAATATTATATATTTGTATACTGCCCCCTTAGAAGTAATGAAATATTATATATTTGTATACTACCTGCTTAGAAATAATGAAATATTGTATATTTGTGTACCGTCCCCTTAGAAATAATGAAATATTTTATTTGTATACTGCCCCCTTAGAAATAATGAAATATTGTATATTTGTATGCAGCCCCCTTAGCCATATTGAAAAATTTTATATTTGTATTTTGCCCCATTAGAAATAATGAAATATTTTATATTTTTATACTACCTGCTTAGAAATAATGAAATATTGTATATTTGTGTACTGTCCCCTTAGAAATAATGAAATATTGTATATTTGTGTACTGTCCCCTTAGAAATAATGAAATGTTGTATATTTGTGTACTGTCCCCTTAGAAATAATGAAATATTGTATATTTGTGTACTGTCCCCTTAGAAATAATGAAATATTGTATATTTGTGTACTGTCCCTTTAGAAATAATGAAATGTTGTATATTTGTGTACTGTCCCCTTAGAAATAATGAAATATTGTATATTTGTATACTGCCCCCTTAGAAATAATGAAATATTATTAACCCTTGGCTAAGAAGAATATTGTCCTTTTAATAAAAAGATGATGGATGTACTTTTTCCCAGGTTATACTCTTGTATATTGCATCATTTATATTGATTGATCCACTAAAAGTAATAAATGCTAGCATCTTTGATGTTGAAGAAAACTGGGAAATCGCTAAGGTGTAGTGGCTAACCTGCTGGACTGTGAAACCACAGTATGTGAGATCGAACTCCAGTCGTGCGATCACTTTTATTTTCGGTGTAATACCCTTGAGAAAGGTATGAACATTTTTACCCACCCCCCGCAACAATGGATTAAATAGTACTATTACTCTTCTTCTATAGGGATAGGTTCGGCATTGAATAACCCACGAAGGTTGACATGAAATAAAAACTCCGAAATTATTCGTCAAAAATTAGTTCAAATAATTTTTAAAAGGTAAACATAAATATGGTTTTGTTTTGGCCATGTGATGCCGAACATAATCTTCGTGAAAAAGTTTTTAGACGAGGCTTCTTCAATGAACAAAGGGGACTTATTTTAAAAAGCATTTTTTTTTTCAGAATTGTTTCCCATGAATGTAAAATTTCAACATTATTTATGATTAGGTTTATTTGCAAAAATCGTAATAATCTCGTAAAAATTGAATCTTTTGAGGTTATTCAAAATTGTGGCAAATTAAACAGAGTGCTCCAGACTTGAACAGAGGTCTGCAATTTGGGATAGCTTGGAATTGCAAACCTTGTAAAATTTACAGAAGGATTTGTGATCTGTACGAAGAAGCATAAAATAGTGAAAAAGAATTTTACAAATAGACTAAACAGAGGTTTACCGCTACGAGCCTGGGTCAAAAAGAGGATCCATTGGGTAGAAATACGCTGGTAAAGAAAGAGTAACGGGCGCAGTAGCCAGTAAAGAAGATCATGCTGACACACTTTAGGGACGTCAAGATTGATTTTTTTAAAAGGTGCAACTGTAAACAGTTCTACCTATAGCGAAGGCATTAGACAATATTTCATCTTTTTTTATTGAATATGCTTCGTATTAATATGTCTTCGACAAAACTCTCTTTGGCAAAAGATTCCAAATAAGGAACATTATACTCGTTAATGCTGTACTTGTCTGCAGGACTAAAATTGCTAAGATCTCTGCTGAGAGGAATGTCTTTATTTTACCATTATCAACATGCGCTTCTCTTTCATGCCTTAAAAAAAATCTCTCTGATCTAATTTTCCGCGCCTCCTGTCAGCCTTCATCGGACCAGTTTTTTTTTTCTTTGCTGAACGCCATACGCACCGGGTGGCCTCATATACTGATATTCTCATCGGAAGATAAAAGATGTTGTTGGAGCGATAATTTTTTTTCTTTTGCTCTCATTTTCTATTCGAAGAAATTTTGGCTTTTTTTTTTGTCAATTTATTTTTCTTTTTTGAATATTCTTTTTCTTTTATCGAAATTGAATATATTTTCCTCTTCTTCTTTAAAAATTCCTTCTTATCGTATCAATCTTTCGCTTTTTCTTTTTTCTTTAAAAAAATTCCTTTCAAGAAAAAGGAGATATATACATTTTTTTCTTTTTGTAATATACTTTATTTTTTCTTCAGTTTTAAATTTTTCCTATTCACATACCATATCTTGCATTCTTCTTCTTCTTCTTCTTCTTCTTCTTCTTCTTCTTCTTCTTCTTCTTCTTCTTCTTAAAGCATTTTTCAGTTTCTTCGTTTTTAATATTCCTGTTTTTTCCTGTGGTTTATTTTCTTTATTTTTTCATTTCCTTTTTTTTTTCATTTTCTACTTCTGTTCTTTTATTTTCTGTAATTTTTTTTTCTTTTTAGTCATCTCTCTTTCTTCTTACATTTGTATTTTTTGGTCTTTTTTTTAAAATTTCTTTCTTTCGTTTTTGTTTGTTTTTATTTTTGGTTTTTCAACTTCTAATTTTTATTTTCTCACTCTCATTCGCATGTTTCACCCTCATTTTTATTGATCCATTCTATCTCCCACCGACTCTCGTACATTGCTTCCCGCACCCCTTTTACTCTGTTTAATGAGCCTTTTGATCTTTACAAACAAGGCAGCTTCATCAGTTAATTTAGAGTCATATGGCCGTAATAACGACGTCATTAATCGAGGGACGAACACAAGAAATCAGTTTTTACAGACAGTCTCAAAAATTAAGATATTCAACTTTTAGTTATATACTGAACTGCCAACTGCAATGTTTAATAAGCGCTCAGTGCTTGTGACTTAAAATGAACTTAGTTAATATATTGTGAAAAGTTTTTGTTTAATTAACTGTAAGATCACGAGAACACCAGGTCCCAGTGTGTTAAATTGTCCGTTTCGTAGATACTTGTGAAAAAATATGAAGAACTTTTTATCGGGCAAATGTTTATGGGCCTGAATTTCCACAGAAGTTCATTTATGTCCTTTAAATAGCCCAACTTAGGGCAGAATTCAATATATATATATATATATATATATATATGAGACTTTGAACACATTTAGAAATGCTTAAGAATATCATCTAAAATCGGACTTTGGAGTACAAGGTTGCATCAAACTAAATGAAATTATCATTAAGGGTTTTCGGACTATTGTCTTCATCATTATTGCTATTTCTACAACGTTTCGGCCAGTATGTCCTCCGGCCTCCTTCAGGTGTTTGTCGAACTCAGGAATCTTCACGGAACTTCGTCCTTTATTGCATCCACGGGGGTCGCCGGGGATTCAATAAAAGACGTAGTTCGAAGTTCCGTGAAGGTTCCCGAGTTTGACAAACACCCGAAGAAGGCCGAAGGACATATCAACCGAAAAGTCGTAGAAAAAGCAATAAAGATGAAGACAATAGTCCGAAAACCCTTAACGATAAAAATCATCAAGCTTCGTCTCAGAAATTTAGTCAACTAAATGAAATTAATACCCACTGTTTGATTTGGGTTTTTGATTCTAACAATGGAATTATACACGTCATGTAACCGATATTGATGAATGGAAAACAAATTTGGTGACAAAATATTAATAAGTCAAAGAAGATTTTTTTAGTTTGTTTTCCAAAGAGTCGAGACAGAGCTGAATGAAATAACTTCAAAGAGATATAATGCAAATTCTTATTTTAGAATATACACATGAATAATATGCAATACCCCAGCTTTTTTTATGATACTACTAGATATACTGAGAATATTTAATATTTCTTACCCGCCTAAAATGGTATTTTTATGGGATTTAACATTAAAATCTGGTTATAAAAAGAAAGATTTTTCTAAAAGACTCATAAAATATCTAACTAAAACTTTTAGTCTAAAACATCAGCGCGTTTCTGGAAAACATCCGGGTATTTGTTTTAAAATAGGTTCCAGCTGAGTTAGAAAATTATTTGAAAGATGTCAAATTTTGATGATTACTCTTACCGTTTAATTTTGGATAAAACAGTCAACTTCAAAACACCGAAACTTTTTAACAAAAAACAATCGAAGTAAAAAAAAAAGAACAAAAAAAGTGTGTTTACTCGAGAATAAACGAATAGATTTTGGTTATAGGATGGCTTGTTTGTTTGTTTGTTTGGTTGGTTGGTTGGTTTTATGGCATATCAAGCTTTGAAGGTTATTTAATACTAAATTCTGTTTTTACATACATTAAACCTAAGATTTCCGAACAGATACTTTGTAGGTGATATTTTAGACAAGCAAGAGCTCATTTGTTAGCGCAAAATAATTCAGTTCAGCATAAGTAAACAGTTTTGTTCTATTCAACCCGTAGATAGGACCCTTCCAGGTGCAATCACTCTGGGCCAGAGTGGACCTGGGAGTGATGGCAACAAAGGGAGACCCTGCATTCTCCAAAGCTCCAGCATTGCTGAAGCCATACCATCAGATTGTTTAATGCCATATCCAGGACATTTGTTTGGGAAATCTTACCCTTGCAGAGTTGCAGTCAGTGTATTCTGCTGCCCCGGCCGACTGGGCCAAAAATAGTTCCATTTCAGACAATTCAGTTTAGCATAAGTATAGTTTTTTTTTGTTTACATTCAGTTAAATATAAAAAAAGAGTTCTATTTCAAACAACTATGCTAAACATAAGTACACAGGTTAAATGTCAAAAACAGGTCTATTTCAAACAATTCAGTTTAGCATTATTATGTAGTTTAGTTCTATTTGACCCTTAGATAGAACCCTATCAGGTGCTAACACTCTGGGCCAGAGTGGACCTGGGAGCGATGGCAATAAAGAGGTACGCTGCATTCTCAAAAGGTCTAACATTATAAGAGCCTCACCATCAAATTATTTAGTGTCAGGACACTCGTTGGGAGGCTCTAACCCCTGTGCAAAGAAGCAGTCGGTGTATTCTGCAACCCCAGCCGAATGGGCCATAGGATATAGGATTAGAAATTGGGATTGAAGAAGGTGAGATGTTTATTATGAAATTAAGAAAGAAAGAAATAGCAATAGGAATAGAACGTCCCGATAAAAAAATCACTAGAACTCTTGGAGAAAATTACGAGTACTTGTGAATATTGGAAGCGGGCACCATTAAGCAAATAGGGCACCTCGGGTGGTGTAATGGTTAGCAAGGTTGACTAGCAAACCTACACGAGTGAGTTCGATTCTCATTAGGTGCCCAATTCATGCGGCCTTGTGCTACATCTAAGCAAAAAGCTTAGTAAATTACCACCAATATGTAAGAAAGAAAAAAATAAGAAAAGAAAACCATAAAAGTATAAGAAACTTCTCAAAACCATACTCTGCAGCAGAAATGCAATCGAAAGAATGAATACCTGGGCTGTCCACCTTGTAAGTGTTTTCTGGACCATTCTTAAAATGGAAAAACTAATCTCTTACATTGCTCAGTCGGCTGGGGCTGTAGAATACACCGACTGCACTTCTGCATATGGGTAAGATCCCTCCTCCAATGAGTGTCTTGTTTATGACACTAAACAATCTGATGGTGAGGTTCCAGTAATGCTGGAGTTGTGGGAAATACGGAGCACTCCTTTATTGCCATTGCTCCCAGGTCCACTCTGGACGAAAGAAAACGGACATTGATGACGATACGCTAGGCCTTACACGTGAGAGAAGACTTTGACAGACTGTGTGTGCCAAGAAAAGAAGAAAGACGAATCGTGAACGCTAAGGATTAAACATTGAATATTCAAGAATTTAAGGACTCAAGGAATATACAAAAAAAAAAAAAAAAATTATGAAGAAAGACTAATTACAGAAACAAGGAATATAGGTATCAGTAACTAAACAAATTAAGAAGAAAAAAAATTATATGAATATAACAAATAAAAGCAAAGAAAATTGCACACGAAATAATTTGAAGAGGACTTAGACGGGAAGATCACAAGAAAGAAACAGAAACTCTTTTAATAGCAACAAAAAATAGAAATAATATAAGAACCAATTATATCAAAGCCAAATCTGATCATCCACGGGAAGAGTGTTCGCCAATGGTCCGGGAAACCTGAGTTCAATCCCAGGTCGCGTCATACCAAAGACTTTAAAAATGGTACTTGATACCTCCTTGCTTAACATTCAATGATATAAGGTACGTATCAAAGGTAAAGTGAAGCAATCCAGGGAAAGGAGAAGCGCCCTCCCCTACACCTCGTTGTAGTAGCTATTAAAAAGGGAGCCTTCGGGTCGCCCTCGACTACGGTCGCCAACTTTACAAGTTTTTTTTCATAGCAAGAGTAGGTTACATAGTGGGAGAGAGGAAACAGTGAATGACATTATAAGAAAAAGCCGCAAACTGATACAAACGGAATACCAGTGTAGATATGATTGGATGGGAAAGGTGATCCACTGGGAATTGAGCAAGAAATTCTTTTTTTACCATGCCGGCAAAGGGCACATGCAGAAAGATAGCCTGTCCTTGAAAATGAGACGTTGTAAATTATCTGCGACTTAGGAATAAAAATAGTTCACCAAATTCCAGCCAGAAGACAGGTGTCGGTCATGGAAGAGGTATTTTTCAAGCAGATTCACCATCACCCTTACTATTCATAATTGCCATGATGCCACTTAACCACGTACTCAGAAAATGCACAGCCGGATACAAACTTAGTAGATCGCAAGAACAGATCAATCACCTAATGTACATGGATGACATCAAACTATTCGCAAAAAAAAAAAAAAAAAAGAAAAAGGACTGGAAACTCTAATACACGCAGTTAGAATATACAGTCAGCGCATAGGAATTGAATTTGGCATGCTTATAATGAAAAGTGGCAAACGACATATGACTGACGAAATGGAACTACCAAATCAAGACAAGATTAGAACGCTGGGAGTAAACGAAACCTACAAATACTTGGGCATCTTGGAGGCTGAAGCAACCAAACAAGTTGAAATTAAAAGCAAAATTCAAAAAGAATATCCCGGGAGAACTAGAAAACTACACACAACAAAACTATCTAGCAGAAACCTTATTAAAGGAATGAATACTTGGGCTGTATCCCTCGTAAGATATTCGGGACCCTCTCTGTAGTGGACCAGAGATGAACTTAAACAAATGGACCAAAGAACTAGAAAGCTAATGACCATGCACAAGGCATTACATCCCAGAGACGTCGTTGACAGACTACATGTATCAAGAAAAGAGGGAGGAAGAGGACTAGCCAGCATTGAAGACAGCGTTGACCCATCGATACAACGGTTCGAAGACTACATAGGAAAACATGAACGAAAACTGATTACATCCATCAGAAACAATACTGACAACACGATGGACAACAGAATGACAATTACTAGGAAACAAAAATGAGAAGGAAAACAACTTTATTGGCATTTTAAACGACTAATAAACAACATTTCACACCAGAAAACCTGGACCTGGTTAATAAAAGGAAACTTTAAGAGAGAAACAGAATCTCTCCTAATAGCTGCACAAAACAACGCCGTTAGAACCAATCATATCAAAACGAGAATAGATAAGACGAAACAATAAAACAAATGTGGTGACAAAGATAAAACCATCAATCACATAATAAGCGAATGCAGCAAATTAGCATAGAAAGAGTTCAAGACTGGACACGACTGGGTGGGCAACGTGATCCCGTCGGAGATGTGCAAGAAATTTAAATTTGACCATGCGAACAAATGGTATATGCACAGCCCAGCACCAGTCCAAGAAAATGACACACATAAACTCCTATGGGACTTTGACATACACACGGATCACCTAATCTCGGCCAGAAGACCTGACCTTATAATAATCAGCCAAAAAAAAAAAAAAAGAAAAGAAAAGAGAATTTGCAGAATTGTCGACTTTGCTGTCCCGGCTGACCACAGAATAGAACTGAAAGTATGTGAAAAGAAGGATAAGTACCTCGACCGTGCTAGAGAATTGAAAAAACTATGGAATATGAAGGTGACAATTATACCAATTGTAATTGGTGCTTTTTGAACAGTAACTAAAGGATTATTAAAGGGCCTAGAGGATTTGGGAGTTGGCGGACGAGTGGAGACCATCCTAACTAGAGCATCATTGAAAACGGCCAGAATACTGAGTAGAGTCCTGGAGCCTTGAGGATACTTGCTATCACTCAAACTCCAGTGAAAAACCATCAGCTAACGCTGATATGAAAAACTCTAAAGGAGTAATAAATAATAATAATAATAATAATAATAATAATAATAATAATAATAATAAATACCTGGGCAGTTTGCCTTTAGAGATTGTTTGGTTCATTCTTTAAATGGATAGAAGAGAAACTCAGAGAAATGAACTAACGGACCAGGAAATTGATGACCATGCACCAGACCTTACGCCAGGGAGATGACATAGACAGACTTGATGTCTCAATAAAAGAAGGAGGAAGAGGTCTCGTCATAATTGAGGATTCGGTAGATTCGTCAATACAAGGACTCTAGTAATACAATAAGAATAATAAAGAAAGACAAAATTACAAAATCCATTAATAACAATAAAGAACAACAGAAAAACAACAAAAACTAAATAAGATAAATGGGAAGGAAAAAAAAACAACAACTGTACGGATACTTCAAACGACAAACTACCAGGCTCACACACGAGAAGAACTGGAAATGGCTAGAAATTTTAAGAGAAAAAACAGAATATCTTCAAAGAGCAGCACAAAATAATGTCATACTGCTCAATTATATTAATACGCATAACGATAATCCGCAGGAGATTAGCAAGGGTAGGTTATTTGGTGAAAGAAATGAAATGTTTAATCACATAATATGCGAATGTTGAAAACTAATTCAAAAGAAGTACAAAATGATGTACAACTGTGGTAGGAAATGTGATCCATTGGGAATTGTGTGAACGATTTAAATTTGATTATACTATGAGATGGTATATCATATTTACCAACCCCTCCGCTTGGGCAGGATATGACACTAGGTCAATTTTTAAGCGGAGTTTAACTGGTTTTGAATTCAGAGTATTCCTTCTCCTAGACTAGTTGCCTCACCAAGAGCTGAAGAACCTAGTCTGTCCTACTATTTACCCATAGCTGGAGGGAGAATAATTGGATTCATACCTTTCTCAAGGGTATTAGTGCTATGTGAAATGCAATCAATCTCGTCCAGGATTTGAACTCGTGTCATCGTGTCCATTTCCTACGACGTTAACCATTACAACACAGGCACCTCCAATACCTATGAGATGGTATATGCTCAAACCAGAATCAATTCAAGAAAATGAAACGCATAAAATTCTCTGGGATTTTGAGATACAAACGGATCTCCTCCTGTCCAGACGACCAGACCTCGCGTTAATTAACAAGAAAAAATAACTTGCAACGTACCATAATTTGCTGTACCGTCAAAACACTGCGTAAAAATAACAGAAAGCGAAAAGAAAGAGAATTACTCGGATCTTGCCAGAGAGCTGAAAAAATTGTAGAACAGGTACACTTGGAACGGTCTTAGCAAAAAGACTGGAGGAATTGGAAATCAAAGGAAAAATCGAGACCATTAATAAGATCCGCTAGAATACTTAGAAAAGTCCTGGAGATCTGAGGAGACTTGCTGTCACTTAGACTTCAGTGAAAGGTTACCAACTAACGTTCGTGAAAAAAATCGATTATAATAATCACAATATTTTTAGAGATTTTAAGATAAAAGAGTTATAGTTTGAATTCATATCATCTTTCACCTTTGGTACTACATTGTAGGTCACAGTCAATTTTTCAGTCTTGGTACTACAATCAAACAAGGACTACCCAGTCGGCAGGGCCTAGAATACTTTGAGTGTATCCCCTATAGAAGGTTAAGACCCCCTTCAAACTTTAGTGTCCAGAATATGATATTAACTGCATTTAATGGTGATGTATATGTCCTGGAGATCTGGAGAGTGTCAAGTGCCCCTTTACTGCCATTACTCCCAGGTCCACTCTAATCTAGCTGAGCACTACATGTAAGGGTCACAATTCTGAGTCAAATAAATTTATTTAAAAAGAATTTGTATTCTATTTGAAGAGGTGATGCCATATAACGGTAAATTGTTTGTACCAGGGAAGGAGTAGCGCCCCCCCTACACCTTGGTGTAGTAGCTATCGAAAAGGAAGCCTTCGGGTCACCCTCGACTTTGGTCGCCAACTTTACTTACTTACTTATAGCAACCCGGGCCATTAGTAGAGTGTTCGCCAATGGACTGGGAGACGGGGGTTCAATCCTAAGTCAAATCATACCACGGACTCAAACAATGGTACTTTATTCTGCCTTGCTCAATACTCAGCATTATAAAGTAAGGATCAAGGGTAAAGTGGAGTAATCCAGGGAATGAAGTAGCACCCTACCCGACACCTCGGGATAGTAGCTACTGAAATGGGAGCCTTCGGGTCACCTTCGGCTAAGGTCACCAACTTTACTTACTTTTACTTATTGTCATTAGTAACTTGAAAACATTTTAAAATGTCCAAACAAATGACTATTATTAAATAAAAATAATTACTTAAACCCATATAATTTGTTTGTTTTGATTGGTTTGGATTTTATGGCATATCAACCATTGTAGGTTATTTTATGCCAAATCCTATTTACACACACACACGCACACACACACACACACACATATATATATATATGGTTTGAAAAAACATTTTGTTGATAATATTTTAAAACGAGCCTAAGCTAATTTTTTTGAACACAGTTAAACGGTTTCAAATATTTCTAATATGAATCATTTAATTTAGTATTAGTCATTTGTTGGCACAAAATTAAAAATAGTTTCAAGTATTTCTATGTAACAGTAACAATTTAACATAACTCAAATGTTTGCAGACATTTAAATAGATATATATATATGATTTGTAAGTGAATCGTTTGTAGGTAATTTTAAGTCCAAGAGTATCAAGTACTGGTATTTATCACTATTATTATCACATTTACCAACCCCTCCGCTCGGGCAGGATATGACACAAGGTCACTTTTTAAGCGGAGTTTAACAGGTTTAAATTCAGAGTTTTCCTTCTCTTAGACTAGTTGCCTCACCAAGGCTGAAGAAACCAGTCTGTCCTACTATTTACCCATATCTGGAGGGAGAATAATTGGATTCATACCTTTCCCAAGGGTATTAGTGCTATGTGAAATGCAGTTAGCCAGGTCCAGGATTTGAACTCGTTTCACCGTATCCATTTCCTACGAAACTATTATTAAACATTAATCATTTGTTTACACACAGATAAATGATCAAACAGTTCTATTGCTAACAATTTGATTTAGAATAAGTCATTTGATAGCACAGAGTTTACATGTCAAAGAATTCTTTTTGACACATAGATTGGACCCTACCAGGCGATACCGCTGTGAATCAGAGGGGAACTGAGAACGATGGCAATGAAGGGGTACTCCACATTCTCAAGATAACCAGGACTGAATCCTCAAAATCAGTTGCAGTTAAGCTTTTGTTGTACTCCCAACCTAATGGACTCACCCTCCTCCATAAATACACGTCAACGGAGCGTCAAAGGAGTTGACCAAACCCCGTGTTTGGTCAGTCTCTCCAGTTGTTTGGAGCACGCTTCGGTCGGCCGTATTTTGGTCAACGCGGGTGTTGCCTCTGCACTGGAAACGTATGGTCTGCGGCCCTGTGACCAGAGCCACATTAAAAAAGGCCTTGTGCCATACTCACTCGTTCGGTGGGCGGCGTGACAGATTCCTTGACCAAACTTCAGTGTTTGGTCAGCCTCTCCAGTTGTTTGAGGTGCATTTCGGTCGGCTGTGTTTTGGTCAGCGCTGCTCAGTCGGATATTTCTTCAGCACTGGATATTCCCTCCGGCATCAGGGGGCGTCCCCCATGCTTTTACCCCCTTACTGGGGGTTGGGTTTATTGCATGGCACCTGAGGCGCCCTTAATAAGAGGAATGCCGCCGAGTCTGAAGGTATTTTTGGCAATGCTAGACGCGAGTGGGCTGGCCCTGCGACCGGACCCACCTTACAAACGGCCTTGTGCCATACTTCTCCGGTGGTAGGATGGAAAACAAATACGTGACCAAACCTCCATGTTGGTCTGCCTCTCCAGTTGTTTGGGGCACGCTTCGGTCGGTCGTATTTTGTTCAGCACGGGTGTTGCCTCTGCACTGGAAACGTGTGGGCTGCGGCCCTGTGACCAGAGCCACATTAAAAAAGGCCTTGTGCCATACTCACTCGTTCGGTGGGGGGCGTGACAGATTCCTTGACCAAACCTCCGTGTTTGGTCAGCCTCTCCAGTTGTTTGAGGCGCATTTCGGTCGGCCGTATTTTGGTCAGCGCGGCTCGGTCGGGGTGTTGCCTCTGCACTGGAGAATTTCTCCGGTATTAGTGATCCCACTTGCGTAGTGGACAGATAGTCGCTACCTCACTGGACTCTCAGCTTCCTATCAACTAACTACTGTTGAACCAGGTTCACTTGTATCTTGTTTCTGTTACTTGAATATATCATATTTACACAACCCCTCCGCTCGGTAGGATATGACACAAGGTCAATCTTTTTTAAGCGGAGTTTAACAGGTTTGAATTCAGAGTTTTCCTGTCTGTTTAGACTAGTTGCCTCTCCAAGGCTGAAGACCCTAGTCTGTCCTACTATTTACCCATAGCTGGAAGGAGAATATTTGGATTCATACCTTTCCCAAGAGTATTAGTGCTATGAGAAATGCAATCTGTCTCGTCCAAGATTTGAACTCGTGTCGCGTGTACATTTCCCACTACGAATAACCATAACACCACGGACACCTTTTGTTACTTGAATATATATGTTTTTTTCTATCAACAATTTTGTGTTCCCCGTGTCTTTCTTTTGCCAGTATCACAACAGCTTCATATCTAGGACACTCATTGGCAGGGTCTTACCCTTCGGCAGATATGCAGTCGAAGTATTCTACAGCTCCACCCGGCTTGGGTTACGAGGGTTAGGGTTAGGGTTAGGGCAAGTGTTGTACTTAAACAGAAACAATTTCAATGCCAGTTATTTGTTTGCACCTATTTAAATGGATATACACATGATTTGTAAAAGAATAGTTTGGAAGTAATTACGTTTTCAGAAGAGAACCAATTTCTTTGCACACTTGTATTGCTCTTGTTTCTACACAATGAAATAGTTTCAATTATTGCAATCTAACACCAATAATTCTGTTCAATATAAATCATTAATTTTATGTTGGATTCAAGCCACATTGGAGTGAGAGGAAACGAAAGAGCAGACTCGGCAGCCAAATCGGCCTTAGATCTAAGCTTAAAGCAATCTCCATTCCATAAACCGATTTGAAACCGATATTCAGTAAATTCCTTCACAAAAAAGTGGCAACAACGATGGGACATAAACATCAAAATAAACTCTTCCAAATTCAGCCCACCTTGGGAGAATGGAGACCAGCTTTTAGAGCATCGAGAAGAGAACAAGTCGTTATATCCTGACTGCGCATTGGTCATACAAGGCTTACTCACGCTTTCATACTGAAACAGGAACCACAACCACAGTGTTTGACGTGTCAGACAACTTGCACAGTTAAACACATTCTTATAGAATTGCAGAGCTTTCGATGTCATCAGAAAGCGATTTTTCGAAGTGACTAGTTTACTGAATTGTTCGAAAACATCAAAATAGATGACGTTCTGTCCTTCTTGCGAGAAACAGGGTTGTACGAAAAAAATATGAATTAAAACTAATTAATCATGTGCAGACAAGTGAAATCCTGCTTATAGAAAAATTTAACTTAGTATTCATTGGTTAAAGGTGTATATATATATATATATATAGAGAGAGAGAGGAGGGGGGGGGAGACACAGAATTTGGTGTTAAATAACCTACAATGGTTGATACGCCATGAAACCCAAACAACCAACCAAGCATTAATTTGCCGTCAGTCAAATCGTTCCAAGTATTTCTGTGTAATACAAACAATTCAATTTAGGCACACAGATAAAGAATTTTTAAGTATTACAATTTCACCTAAATAATTCGATTCAAATTACTCATTTGTTTGCACACAGTTAAATTCTTCCAATTATTGCTATGTATCACTAAAATTCAATTTAACATCAGTCATTTGCTTATACACTTTTAAGTGATCCAACAGTTCTATTTCTGACAAAATGATTTTACGTAAATCATTTGTTTGCGCACAATTTACAATGTCAAATAGTTCGATATGACCCATAGATAGGACACTTTCAGGTACTGCCACTCCTGGTCAGAGTGAATCTGGGGGCGATGGGCAACGGAGGGGTACTACACATATAGCAGAGCTTTAGGAGTGGAGCCTCACCATGAGATGGTTTAGTGTAAAACCCAGTATATTCATTAGACGAGGGGGTCTTATCCTTCTGCCGATATAACTTTGTGCAAAATTATTTGTATTAAAAAGGAATACTTGAAAGTATACAACTGCGAACAAATTATTTGTATTAGATAGGAATACTTGAAACCATTCAGCTGCGAGTGAATTATTTGTATTAAATAGGAATACCTGAAACCATACAGCTGCAAGCAAATTATTTGTATTAGATAGGAATACTTGAAACCATACAGCTGCGAGCAAATTATTTGTATTAAATAGAATACTTGAAACCATACACTGCGAGCAAATTATTTGTATTAGATCATAATACTTGAAACCATACAGCTGCGATGAAATTATTTGTATTAGATAGGAATACTTGAAACTATACAACTGTGAGCAAATTATTTGTATTAAATAGGAATTCTTGAAACTATACAACTGTGAGCAAATTATTTGTATTTGATAGGAATACTTGAAACTATACAACTGTGAGCAAATTATTTGTATTAGAAAGGAATACTTGATATCATGAGAATATAAACGAGGGGTGAGCACAACTCAAGGCATAAAATAACCCTGGAAGGTTCGACATGCTATTAAAATCAATCAAAAAATCAATCAGTCTTGGAGAAGGAAAACTGAATTTAAACCAACTGTATTCGGCTAAAAGACTTTTCTTTTGTCGCATCTTTGCTGGTTAGAGAACAGTTCTAATCATGCAAAAACGTCTTGATTTAACGCATGTTCATCTCTATGTTTAGATGACAAGAAACTTAATAACTTTACACAGTATTTCTTCTTTCGGTGTTAAAAAAAAAAATAGAAAATTATACTTTCATATTTTCCGAGCGCACACAGACACATCTAATTTTTTTGTATATTTGTTTGTTTGTTTATTTGTTACTTACAGTTAATACTTATATAAATCAGTTTTTGATTGGTTCACGAAAGTAGATACATAAACACCTGAAGGCTATGTGAAGAAAAAGACATCAAAACGAGACATTAGAAAAATACAAGAAAAAAAGTTGGACAGCTATAAAAGAAGAGTAAACGCCCTTCAACTGGAGCTTGACCAGCCATTACTCTAATCGAAAATAAAACAACTAAACTGGACACGGGAAAAGCCCCCGGACAACACACACATCGCACCATAATTACAGATTGATTTCTTCTTGTTGCTGTTTAGCGGCAACGACAAGGATTTTTTTAAAGAATTTTTCGCCCTTGTCATGTGTTATTCTATAATGTAGATAAAATAATCATGACCGGTTATATATATATATATATATATATATATATATATATATATGTGTGTGTGTTGTGCGTGTGTGATTCATTTTCTCTCTTGAGGTTTCTCCTTCCTAGACATGACCATGTCCTCTTGTATTCAATTTCCTTAAATTGTTGCGTTAAGTATTCATATAGGTAGTTGTTGTTATTACTATTATAAATTAGGCAGTATCAAAAGTATTTTAATTTTTAACCAATCTTTACTTTTATCCTTATTTCTTGTACATATACAAATTCTATCTATATCTTCTCACAAATTTCATATCATCATCAGTACTATTTGGTTGAATCTTTTGCTTTATATGTTATAATGGCAGATAAAAATGATCTGATTCTAGCAAATCCGAGACATTATTTTAAAATGTCTTGAAGCTACTTGCAGATTCCAGCAAGTAAAAGAAATTAAACAATATCGGACCACACTGCCTACAGATACTTTAAGCATTTTAAGGGTGGTTATTATACACATATATATATATATATATATATATATATATATACACACACACCAATCTCTGTGACACAAGGTTAATTTTTTAATGGAGTTTAACAGGTTGAATTAAGAATTTTCATTCTCTTAGATTGATCGCCATTCCAAGGATAAATTACTCAGTCTGCCCTACTATTTACCCCAAATCTGGAAAGAGAATAGTTGGATGCATAACCTTACTCAAGGATATTAGCCTAATATGAAATACAAAGAATATAAATTCCTTAAAACTCTCAAGAAACAAATAGATCAGATGATGAAGTCCATGTTGACGTCTTTATTATTGTGAAGGTTGTAGGTCAAATTTAAAGATTATATATAACTGATCGAAAAAAATATAGAATAGATTATCAAAATGCAAAAGGTAAAGTTTTAAGGAAAACAAAAATATTTTACAAGGAGAAAAGTAGAACCAGCAAAGTGCACAGTAATAAGTCAAATATTCAGAGTTTAATGTAATAAGTATGATGTAGGGAGACTTTCTTAATAATTCTCTTGGAGCTGTATCATTTAGTCAAGGGATAATTAGATAATCACTTTAAAAGTCATAATAAGGATTAGAAAACTTTTAATAAAGAAACATATTTCCATTATAACGTACTGATATACACAGACTAGTGTTTTTTTAGTTGGTTGAATAGTTAGTTAAAGTGTATTTAGATATCTGGTCGTGATTAGTTCAAACCTTGGTCAGGTAGTGTAAAAATTGGTTGGGTAGAAGAAAGTGACCTTTCCAGAACAAATTAATTCAGAAAAATTAAATTAATACAAGATAAGCATTGACAGCCAAATGAGAAGAATTCATCCCAGTGGATTGAATCAAGTGTTTACTTCCAAATTCCCAGAAGCTTAATGACTGCAACAGACACCTGAGTAAGAATAATTCTTCATCTCAAAAATTCAAAGATTTTTATAAATTTTCAAGAATCATTAAGATTATTTCATTTGACTTGTCATTAATTTTTCTTCTTAACTCTACATATCCGACATTCACATTTTGCAAAACCTTGTTTAAAGAAAAATCGACAAAGTTAGTAACTAAATACTGGTTGTGTCAACTGTGAAGATATTAGTATATAATAAAATATAAAACTACAGAATACTAGCATGTCATGGTTACCATATTAAGAAATGGATATGGAGATTCAAGTTCAAATTCTGAAAGGACCTGTTTGCATTTCACTTCTTGTTATTGACATTGGAAATGGCAGTAATCCATCTCTTCCCCTAGCTCTTGGTAAATAGCAGGGTTTTCTAGGTTCTTTAAACATGGCATGGATAGCAATCAGTCTAGAAGGAAAACTCTGAATTCCAACCAGCATTACTCCATTGAAAAATTGACCTGGTGTTACATCCTAATTGTGGAGAATAGGTTGGGTAAATACAAACTAGAGAATACTAATTATGTAATATAAAAGTCATCACTCTTTTAGATTAGAGAGAAGAGAATACATGTATAATTTATACTTCAAACATTATCTTGAGTTATTGAGAATTTTCAGCTTAATGGTTCTAAGATTTTTGACACAACATTTATTTTTTTAAAAACTTTCCTTGATCTCCTGGTAATTAACATTTCTGTTAATAAAGAAATATAACTATATTCCAAATTTGACAATGTTTTGATGTTCAGGCATACTTATTACCAGTGAATAAAATTTTTCTGTCCTAAAAGAATCATGCTTAATCAGTGGGTAGTCAGGTTTAGTTTCTTTGTTTAAAGGAATATCAACCTTTGTGTGTTATTCAATGTCAAACCCATCCTTGTAGCAGAACAGCAATGATACTATTCAACATAGAACGAGGGAGTAGGTGGAAAGGCTATCTCTGAGAGTACTGTATAGAAATACTGAAAATTATATATGCACTATCAGGATGTAGGTTGTTATATGCCATTAACTGATCTTGAAGACAATAAGGTAACATGATAAATGAGTTTATTTTGAGAGAGTGTAGTTGGCTGGGTTGGTTAGGTTAGGTTAGGTTAGGTTTCTTTGTTTAATGGCATATCAACTCTTTTTAGGTTATTTAATGCCAAAGCCGTTCTCCTAGAAGAATAGTAGTGGTACTATTTAACCCATAGCTGGGAGGATAAGGGGTTCATACCTTTCCCAAGGGTATTTGTCTGAAAGTGAACGTAATAGCGCGACT
>OY757942.1:61222321-61366595 GCA_963585895.1 Sepioteuthis lessoniana | reverse complement strand
CATGTATGTTTGCATACATACGTTTATGCATGTTTTCATCTGCATACAGATCTGTGCACGGATACATACCCAATAATGTTTACATATCTATAAATAAATATAAACATATTCATATTAATGTATAGTTATGGTGGTGTCCGTGGTGTAATGGTTATCGTCGTTGGAAATGGACCTGGTGACTCGAGTTCAAATCCTGGACGAGACTGATTGCATTTCACATAGCACTAATACCCTTGGGAATGGTATGGATCCAATTATTCTCCCTCCAGCTATGGGTAAATAGTAGGGCAGACTAGGTTCTTCAACCTTGGTGAGGCAACTAGTCTAGGAGAAGGAAAACTCTGAATTCAAACCTGTTAAACTCCGCTTAAAAATTGACCTTGGGTTATATCCTGCCCGAGCGGAGGGGTTGGTAAATATGATCGCATCCAATAATAATATCCTGCTAATTTTTTTTCCTCCAGTATTTTTAAATTCATATATATATATATATATATATATATATATATATATATATATATATATAACTCCCCTACTCCCGTAGGGTTGAGCTCTTTAGCGAATGAAGTAATTGCGTTGCCATTAGCGTATATGCAAGCCTCTTCATATATGAATTGATATCTCGGTAGCTGAGCGGAGGGGTTGTTAAATATGATATGATATAAATGTATCGTTATATAAAAGCCTTCTTTTAAAGGTATATATATATGCAGATAACTTACAGACGCAAATCTATAGTTTATATATATATATATCTATACGAAAGAAAATATGGATAAAATCCGACAGTATGAAGGTAGCAGAAAAATATAATCAAAATAGATGAATATATATTCATAATATATTCACCTAATTGGATTATATTTTTTCTGTTACCAACATACTGTCGGATTTTATCAATATTTACTTCCATGCTGTCTTTTCGGAAAAACAAATACCAAACACAATCTTACATAACATTTTACATGGATGATTCCAAACGATCTATACATATGAAAACTTACTTGTTCCTGCGTATTTCTCCATAAACAAGAGGTTTTGTTTCGTTTCTTTGGGAAATCAAACATTTTCAAATATTTTTCCTCGTGGAAGACACGTTCTTATGACTTTTGAATTATAAACGCTATGTGCACGTTTGTGTATCTTTTCTTTGTATATTTCTTTATTTGCTCCTGTCATCTCAGCAAGCATCTATCGCTATCAGAATTATTTTGATATCCAAGTCCTGATGATGGTTACTGAAACCGAAACGTTAACGCCGACTTTACATCATAATATATTCACCTATTTGAATTATGTTTTTCTGCTACCTTCATATATCTGTACTTAGAAAGAAATATCATACACTAGTATAGGCGTATGTATATGCATATGTAAATTCTAGTTGTTATATATATACATATATATATATATATATATATATATATATTATTTTTGGTCCAGTTAAACCGGAGTTGGGAGTAATTCCACTAAGACTCCCTCCAAACTCTTCGACTCCCTCATACTATCCCCTCCCACTACCATGTGTCTATTCAATTTTTTTATCCAAAATGATCTGAAGAAGTCCTGTTACTTTTTCGTGTTTTTGGAAATTTCAAAAATGCGTAACAGGATTGAAATAAATTTATAATCCTATGTGACCGGTTTCGTTGTTTTTTCTTAAAGTATATATATACTATATATATATATATATATATATATATATATATATATCAGTGTAAGAATGGATTTATACCCACATAAATACATGCATGAATATAAATATAGCCAAATAAATCAATACACACACGCGCGCGCGCATACACTCACACACACACACACACACACATATATATATATATGTGTGTGTGTGTGTCTGTGTGTGTGTGTGTGTGTGTGTCTGTGTATTTTTTAAGGCATTTGTGTTCTGCCCGAAGATATTTTACTGATTTGATTTTCAGATTAGCCTGTTATTTTTTTGTTTTTTTTGTTTTTGCTTTTTTATGGCAGAGCAGAATTTGGCAGTTTTTCTATGTCAAAATATTAGTATTCTGCTTCCGTTAATATATTGGACTTGAGTTCAGAAAATATTGGACGTATCCAGAAAAGGCTCAAAATAGGGGAAGACAAGCAGACCGACAGAGATGAATATATATACAGACGGATATATATACGTAGTCATATGAATATATCCTTGTATATATATATATATATATATATATATATATATATATATATATATATATCAAACGTGAAAAAAAAAAAGCAGAATTTAACCACCGATAATGTAACATAAAAAGAAAACAATAAAGCAAAATATTTCTACCTTGAATAAAATTAAACACCTTAAACATGATCCATTTAAAATTTACAGATTGACGAAAGCTATTATTTAGATTTAGAAATAATTTGTCATATTTAATCGAAATTCATTTCCCTAAAAAGAAAAAGACAAAAAATAGGGAATCTGAGATAATAAACTTGTTACCCTCACAGCAAATATTAAAAAAAAAAAAACATTTGCCTAAACTTATAACATATATGCCGAAATATTCAAAATTTGTTCTTCCAATAATAAAAATAACAACGGTATTATAAAAAAAATGAATATAAACTGAAATAGCAGTAAAATAATTACGAAATAATTCTAGTATATTTATCAGTTGTTCTGACAAAGACTAAGTATATGTAATTCCCTCAAAAGACAAAATCCTCTGGTGATATGTTTATAAAAGCACTGACATCACTGAAATTAACTTTTAAAAAATTGCTCTTTGAATGTTTCCCACATCAACTGTCACATTGAGTCACTTGCTGTCATATTAAATTGTGGTTGAGACAGTAATATTTCTATTTATTATTTATTGTGGCCGTTTATTCTAACTTCATCTCCCAAAATATTTTGTATCAATTTGGAGTTTTCTTAAAAAAAATCTATGGCACAAAAACTAGTGATTTTGGGTAAATGAATCCCAGTCGGCTGAGACTGTAGAATACACCCACTGAATCACCGCTGAGAAGAAAGAGCTCCCCACAACGAATGTCCTGTTATGACACTAAAATATGTAATGGCGTGGTTCCAGTCCTAGAGTTTTGGGGAAAGTAGCGTGCTCTCTCATTGCTATTACTTCCAGGTCCATTGTGACTGGAGCAGCAGAGTTTTTTAGGGTTCCATCCATGAATAAGTAAGTAAAGTTGGCGACCATAGTCGAGGGTGACCCGAAGGCTCCCTTTTCGATAGCTACTACACCAAGGTGTAGGGAAGGGCGCTACTCCTTTCCCTGGATTGCTCCACTTTACCCTTGATTCTTACCTTATAATGCTGAGTGATAAGCAAGGAGGCATCAAGTACCATTTTTTGAGTCATTGGTATGACACGACCTAGCATTGAACCCAGGTCTCCCCGGCCATTGGTGAACACTCTAACCGCTCGGCCAATGTCCGGTAAATCCATGAATAAGATAGAACTATTTAATCATTTGCTATACTTGGAACCATCTGTATCCAAAAGGGAAAATTATAAGTCTTGAAAAGCAATATTTGAAAACATTTAACTGTGAGCAAACAAGTGAATAATGCTGAATAAAATTCTTTGTGTTTGAAAGCAATACGTAAAACTGTTTAGTGTCCTACGTATGACGGTAAACGACATCTGATCATAAGGTTAAATTCTTGGAGTTGCAGGAATTGTGGAATACCTTTTTACTACCATTTCTCTCGGGTCATCTCTGACCATGAATGTTAGTACCTGTTAGGGTCCCATATATGGGTAAGAGAGAACTCTTCAATCTTTTATTAGAGACTAGTATAATAATTAATAATTTGAATCAATACAGCTGTGTGCAAATTAATTGTGTTAGATTGGTAATACTTGATTAATTGAATTACTAATGTTGAATAGCAATACTTGATACAATTTAGCCGAGTGCCAACTAATGATCTCAGAGTGGTTTACGAATAATGATAACTACAAACTATTCATATATTTATATTCATATTTCAAAATGAATAGGTCCACAAAGAGATTTATATTCTTTTAAGAATTATTAGTTTCTTTCTTACATATCTGCCTATTCCCAAATATCAAATATCAAAGACTAATTGCGGAAATAAAAATGTACTCACAAGGGAGAACAAAAGACAGACTCTGAGTAAGAAAAAGAGAGGATGAAGAAGAGAAAGAAAGAACAAAAAAAAAAAAAACGGTGACCGCGATATAAACCGATACAAAACCTGAGAAAAGTACTAAATGTTCTCTGACGGAAGCAACAAGCATGAAACATAACCCTATGTAAGAACGAAATAAATAATGCTTTAAAAAATATAAATCTCTCGGTGGACCTAATCATTTTGAAATATTTATTTTTTCTATTTGGACCAAAAAAAAAAGTATATATATAAAATGAATATCATATCTTATATATGTATGTGTGTGTGTGTGTGTGTTTATATGTACGAGGTGCATACGATTAACTTCCATACATTTTTTGTATGGACATTTAAAATTGTCGAAGAGTCTTGGAAATTCTGTATGTTATCGTTATACATCTTATGATATCATTGTCCATTTTTTATGATTTCAGATTCAAATGAACAGCTACAGCAGCAATTGGAATACACCGTACTAAAGCCTGATTGTCACAGCTGGTGAATTTCAAAAATGCAATCTGACAGGATAGAAGAACGATATGCAATAAAGTTGTGTTTTAAACTTGGAAAAAAGGCCACAGAAACTTATGGAATGCTTCAGACTGCTTTTCGACCATCTTGCATGAATCAAGCATCAGTTTTTGAGTGGCATAAGAGATTCAAGGAAGGCAGGGAGTCTGTGAGGGATGATGAGAGGTGTAGGAGGAGTAAGGAAGTCAATACACCAGAGTTGATTGGCCAAAAGGTTAGGGTTACTATGTTGAGGTTTTAAGAGATTTCAAGAAGACATTCCTAGGGAGGAGGCCAGCACTCTTCAAATCGGGTCTGTGGTATTTCCACCATAAAAATGCACCAGTCCACAACTCCATCTTTGTCATAGAATATTTGACTAAGATAGATATCGAGTCAGTTCTTCCAGACCTTCCAAAAGTTATTGTAACGGTATAACAAGTGCATTGCAGCCGAAGGAGATTAGGAGTAAGGAAGTCAATAGTGTGACTATGTTGAGGTTTTAAGGGAGTTCAGGAAGAGATTCCTAGGGAAGAGGCCAGCACTCTTCAAATCGGGTCAGTGGCATTTCCACCAGGACAATGCACCAGTCCACAACTCCATCCTTGTCACAGACTATTTGCCCAAGATGGGCATCAGGATAGTTCCTTAGCCTCCCTATAGTCGAGACCTTGCTCCCTGTGACTTTTGGTTATTCCCTTAGCTCAGAGGCGGTCGTTATGAGACAATTGAGGAGATGTAAGAGGCTGTGACGAAGGTCATTTACACGCTCACACAAGAGGACTTGCATGGGGCCTTCTAGAAGTTGTTGGAACGGTAGAAGAAGTACATTGCAGCCGGAGGAGATTACTTCGAAGGAGACTTGAGTTTCATGTGTGTATTATCAATAAAAGTGCCCATACGAAAAAAGTCTGATAACTTATCGTATGCACCTCGTATGCGTGTGTGAGTGAAGATGAACAAAAATGGTGAGAGTTATAGGAATATTAATTTTATGTTGGTTCAGCATTGATGCATATATGTATAATATTAATGCAATATTTTATTATATATATATATCCTTGCATGTATATGCATATATCCATATAAGAGTGTTGGTTGTCACTATCTAACTTTGTGGGTTTGTGGCTGACCAAATATGTTATAATTTAAAAAGTGCTTAATATCTGTGATAGAGCTACTATATAATGATAAATAAATGTTTATTGGTTTTTATATATATTTAATTGCATAGATAGTTGTCTGTGACCACAGGTTTCATACCGGCTTATTACGACCATCATCAGGTAGAAAAAGAAAGATATTGGAGAAATCGAAAAAATAAAAAAAATACAGTTAAAAGAACGTTAGGATTGTGTACAGCTCGTTTTTTGTGTATGTGCGTATGTGTGTGTATAAGTTATATTTGTGTATTCTTGTGTGTAGTCGTATAAGAGATTTTTTTGTGTGTGTATATGATGATACGACCACATGCTAAATTTGAGGTTGTCTCCTGGATATATGAGTCGCGATGTGTAGTGAAAGTCGCGACAGTTTGACAGAATAACTTTTTTAATTCTGTATTCGTGTGTGTGTGTGTGTGTGTGTGTGTGTGTGTGGTGATGATTGTACCTAAGAAACAAATTATCATCATCATTGCATCACGAAGAAAATAAACTTTTGAATAGATGAAGGAATATGGTGGATCAGAACGTAAGAATATTGTGGTGATGAAACGTTATTTGCTATGGATTATTATACAATATAAGTATTTTATACTGAAATATGTTTTGTGTTAGATTACAATAATAATTTGTATTAGTTATGTTGTGGTAATGTCATATTACGTTTATATTACTGAAATCCATTGTTGTACGGACGTAAGGTATAGAGTGAATATATTGTTGGTTGGTTGGTTTCTTTGTTTAATGGCATCTCAGCCTTTGTAAGTTAATTAATGCCAAAGCTATTCTCCTAGAAGAACAGTAGTGGTACTATTTAACACTTAGCTGGGAGGATAAGGGGTTCATACCTTTCCCAAGGTTTGGCTTCTTTGTTTAATGGCATATCAACCTTTGTTGGTCATTTAATGCCAAAGTCATTCTTCTAGAAGAACAATAGTGGTACTATTTAACCCAGAGCTGAGAAGATAAGGGGGATCATACTTTTCCCAAGGGTATTTGCCCGAAAGTGAACGTAATAGCGCGACTGGAATACGAATTCGCGTGGTACGATTGCGCAGTCCATCGCTTTAAGCATTACAAGGACACCCACTGAATATATTGTGTTAAGACGTTGCAATAATCTCTTGTATTAGTCCCGTCATTTTTTTAGAGGGGTGAGTGTGATGATGGTTTTAAATAAGGAGCAACTTATCATCATCGCATTATAAAGAAAATGAATTTTTTTATTTGATATGTAAGCATGATAGGTCAGGAACGTAAGGATAATAGGTGGGAAATCGAAACGAGGCTAACGAAAGCATGGACAGCTATCAATAGGCTATCGATTATATGGAAATCAGACCTAACCGATAAAATGAAACGCAGCTTCTTCCAGGCAGCGGTCACATCGATACTGCTATATGGATGCACTACATGGACGCTAACAAAACGGCTGGAGAAGAAACTAGATGGCAATTACACAAGAATGCTGCGTGCAATCCTGAACAAGTCCTGGCAGCAGCACCCCACAAGACACCAACTGTACGGCCACCTGCAGCTATGTGAGGATACAGGCTGTTGTCCTGAAGACCTACCTAGGGCGATGAACGATAGGGAGGAGTGGCGAGAGAGGGTCAGGGATATCCGTGCTACCAGCGCGATATGATGATGATGATGACAATGATGATTTGTTTTAGCTGTCTATGTTGTGTTAATGTTATATTACGTATACGTTATAGTAATCTATAATGGTACGTGTATAAGTGATATCTTAAGTATACTTTTAGAAATATGTGATTGAGTGACATCATCGCCATTACAAATAGTGTGACGGCAAATTGACGAAAATCCCAAAACGGGGTTTTATTTTCGCACGTGTGAAGACGAGGCAGGTTGGCACTTGATCCCCTATAGAATAAGTCCTCGTTCAGAGTTTTTCTCTCAGGCATATAAGAACTGGCATATTATGTGAGGGGTTAATTTAAGGCCAGACCGACCGCCGCTGGCAAGGGGTTCCAAATTTCACACTATTCACACACCCATCAGGCCGCTTTCCTTCCTTCCCCTAGACAATGGAGGATATGAGCCTATAGGTTTTAGTCGTAATAATATTATATTGTAGTAGTCCGCAACTCCGGTTTCCCGTGTGATATTTTAAAGGAATTAATTGGACAACTCTAAGCAAGATTAACATAAGGCGAATAGAAGCTGAAAAGGAAGCATGAGGTAACAAATTTGTAGAAGACACGGTAAAGAACAACTTCGACCACGTGTTAACATAAGAATACAGGAATCCTTTACTATACAAAGAGATACACCTTCAAAGTGTCAAATATGTATAATGAATTGAACAGTCCATGGACATAAATGTCTTTCTTCCTTTCTGTTCTTTCGTTTCTTCAAATTGAGAGAGAGAGAGAGAGAGAGTGGTATATAAAATTTGGGTATAAAGGAGAAATAGCCCCAAAGTTACTTATCTTATTTTTCGACGGGGTTCCACTGGAGAATCTTTCTTCTTTCACGGGCTAATAGACTTTAAGCTATTTTTAACACTGGCTTGAAGAACTTGGGTCCCTCGTGTCTCAGATATTCTTTTGTCTTCTACCCGGAGTAAATGGCTATGGGTCTGTCTGCCACGAGCCCTTTCCAATAACTAACATTTCTTCTCGTTGTTTTCGCCGACAGGGAGAAGGGTGCCACTTCCGTTTTAGGGCCCCAGCCAATCATTTGGCTTCTACCTTCCTCCTCCCCCCTGGTCAGGCGATTTTGTTAGGGCTACTAAATGTCACTCAAGTCAGGTTACTGTTAATTCAAACAGCAGTCATACCACTTCCATCGTCTCAGTGGGATATCACGTGACAATAGTAATTGTGATAACGCATTTCCCTGGAAGAGCCCTTTCTGGATTCTCACCTCTGTTAAGCTGTTTCCACCAGCTGTCCGTTCGACTTCCGAGTTTTCCATGGTATATCCGATAGACTGTATGATTTGGCCGTAAGCATTTATTCATTTCGATAACCAGGCTGTCATGGATGGAAGTGAATTTTTTAAAACCAGTATCCATCACGGTCTGGCGTTTTCCTATTTGGAATTTTTTGGAGAGTTGCTTTGAGTGAATCGAGGTGTGTTTTGGCTCTTTGTCATCCTTCGAATCCTTCTACCTTTTTTTTCCCATGATGCTTGTTCAATCGGCTTTTCTATTATAATCTCTACGTTCCCATATTTGGCTCCAAGTCGTTTTGTTTCCTTGTCATGTGCTTGTTGGTATGTGTTAATAAATTCATCTCCTAGTTGCGGATGGAATTAAAATGATTTTTTTCTTTGTTTTCAGTGTCCTGTTTTTTTTTTATTATTGTTTTATCCTGTCTCGATATCTTTTTAGTCTTGTTTCTTTCGCCAGTACCCACTGCATTGTTTTTGGGTTTTTTTACATATTGAGTGGCTTTTTCTTTTTCGTCCCAACATGTCACAGCGTTTCTTCCCTGTCTTTTTTGCTTGTCGTAGATTTCTTATCTGAGTTTCCAGTCGAATTTCCCATACAGGTTTTGAGCTTCTGTTCGTGTTCTTTTGGGGAACACTAATCTTATCACAGACTAATTACGCTCCGGAATAGATTAGTTCGTTTAATTCTATGATGTCTTTCCTTAAGAGATGTGTAAATAGACACAATTATCTCAAAATTTTCTATCATCATTTCTTCTTGTGTTTGTTGTGTGTGGCTTTGGTGTCTGTTGTTTTGATTGTTATTAATTTGCAGTTTATTTCGGTAAGAGGGTTCTTATTTTTCATTCCATGGTATGTCGATTATTGTATTAGGGTCTTGTTGCTTTGCTTCCACATTAATTTTTTTGGTGAATTTCTAATATTTCAAGGTCAAAAAAGCAAACTTTCTTTATGATTGTCCCAACTTGGTCAGCTATTCTTTGGCTTGTTTTCTAAAATTTATCGCATTTTTCCCAGATTTCTATCATTCTTTTCCTATAACCTCTTTTTGTAAAGTTGCTTCTAAAATAACAATGAAGTGCAAGTTTGTTGTCTTCCCTAGTCCATTTTCTGTATTGGGGTTTCTGGGTTGTGTGGTTACTTAGTTCGTTGTGTACCTGAAAAAAGAACAACCAATATTCGCAGGATGATGACCGGCTCTCTATCAAGGGAGCGTGACACCCAGATTTATTGTCTGGGCGCCCGACGTTGTGTTTTCTTTCGATTTGACATTTTTTATCATGGGTGGCAATACCCGGCTCAGTGGTTGTTTAAAATGTATGCACCCGTCAAGGAATGTGGCCTAGTACTCCTTAGTTAAAAGGATTCATAAGAGGATCAACAAAAAAAAAAGAAGAAAATAAAAAGAAATAATATTATGGCTGTTTTTCCCCCATCAATAGACACCACACTTATCGATGGGTAACTGTAGTTCCATGACTGAACTATTTGACCTTGGCCGTTCTTCCACCCTGCATCTGGTGAGGTCACCGTTGACCCAACGTTGGATTTATCCGCCTTACTTCACATCCACCAGGTCGCTTCCCATGAATTCTAGTGATATGTCATCATTATCATCATCATCATCATGTCGCACTGCTCGCACGTATCTCCTTGACCCTCTCTCGCCACCTGTCTCTATCGCCTATCGCTCCCGGGAGGTCTTCAAGGCAACATCCTGTATCGGCACAGAGCTGTTTTATATAGGTTCTTGCAGGTCGTCCTGCCTTTGCTCGTCCATGTGAAAGGGTTCACAGGAGTATATCGCTTATGAGTTCGTCCTTACTTCTCCAGCAGTGTCTCGCATGTCTGGTTCATCTAACGTTGATAATTTTCGTGATGGATGGTGCAGCTGTGACGTTTACTTAGCGTCCATGTAGTGCATCCATATGGCAGTATCGACACGATCCCTGCTTGGAAAAATGCGTTTTATTTTATCAGTCAGGTCTGACTTCCATATGACCGATAGTTTATGGATAGCTGTCCATGCCTTTGCTAGTCCCGTGTTGATGTCTTTTTCGGTTGATGAGATACTGCTTCCTTGGTAGGAAAACTTCTACTGTAGTTTCAAACGTCCACCCTTTAGTGTTGAGTTGTCGCCTTTTGGATTAAATCACATGTATTCTGTTTTGTCTGCGTTAACATGGAAGCCTATGCCAGCAGCTGCTTGTCCCAGACTATGTAGCATGGTTTCGGCTTGGGAGGGTGTATTTGCCAGAAGCGCTATGTCATCGGCGTAGTCCGCGTTCGTAATTGTTTGTGCGGGGTATCTTATGCTTTTTTCCTTTGCTAGATAGAAACTGTTTTCTTTCATTAAATCAATAGACGTTCTAAGCACGTAGTCTATGTAGATGATAAACAGGTATGGGGATAGTATGTCTCCTTGTAACACATCTGCTACAATGTCAAAGTATTCTGTATCTCTATCCGGTGAGTGGACTTTTACGTGTTTTGTATAGCATCATTGTGGCTGCGATGTTTTTTTTTAGGGAGGCCTTGGGCGAGAAATATTTGCTCCATCTTACTTCTGAGTAATGAGTCAAAAACCTTGGAGACGTCGACGAATAGTGTTGTTGCCTCAAGGCCTTTTGCATGTACACCTTCTAAAATTCGACAAATAGTCAAAATTTGTGATGTCGTAGATCGATTTCTCCGAAAGCCATTTTGGTTCTTCAGCGAAATATTTTTTCTTCCCACTTCCCCGATCTTTTTTAATTTAAGTTTTAGCTTACTTAAAGTTCAGTTAATCATTATTCTTTTTATTAGTTGTTGCAAGTGATAACATTTAGGTCTTCCATATCATTATGGTTATCGTCGTAGGAAATGGACACGACGACACGAGTTCAAATCCTGGACGAGACTGATTACATTTCACATAGCACTAATACCCTAGGCAAAGGTATGAATCCAATTATTCTCCCTCCAGCTATGTTTAAATAGTAGGACAGACAGGGTTCTTTAGCCTTGGTAAGGCAACTAGCCTAAGAGAAGGAAAACTCTGAATTCAAACCTGTTAAACTCCGCTTAAAAATTGACCTTATGTCATATCCTGCCCGAGCGGAGTGGGGTTGGTGAATAGGATTTAGCTCTTCCATATTATTTCAAAGGGCTTATTAGTTTTAACAGAAACATGTTAAACATTAAATTAATCGTATCTGTACTGATATATCTAAACACGCAAAATTTAAATACGTGGGGAAAAAAGCAAATTACAAGATTATAACACGAATTTTATTCTGAATAATCAAACTAGGACAAAATGGAAATTTATACATTCAATTTTGTCCAATTCTTCGGGATTATATATAGTCGTATTTATCTAATTATTGGAGGTCTGTTTGTATCGCAAAATACCAGAAATTCGGTGTTTCATTTTCATCATTGTCATTACTACAAATAACAAAATGCATAAAAATCACACGATAAATACACCATTAGGAATCACATTAAACCGATTAAATCTACTTAAAATTCTCAACAAATAACTGATTATAAAAAATTAAAATCTAAAATCAAATCTGACAGTCTCCTTATCAGCCATAATAATACCCGACAAAAATTTAAATGAACATGACCAACATTGTTTATGAATCTACTTACCCAGTGGTGAACTGCATTCCTTACAAAACCTAACCATAAACAACTGCGTTGGACAAACAACTACTACCTTATCCTTACAGACTGACCTTTCATCTCTCGGGCCAGAGCGCCATATAAAATCAGTTTAACCAACTCTGAACGCTACCATTCCATATAAGGATGGTTGGTTTGTTGGTTTTATGGCATATCAACCTTTGTAGGTTATTTAACGTCAAATCCATCTTTATGTAAATAACCTGTTCTATCGAAAGCAGTTAGGTTTAGCATAAGTATACAGTTTAATTGTCAAAAACATTTCCATTTCAAACTACTCAAGCAGTTATATGTAATAATTCAGTTGAGTGTAAATACAGTTTTCATTTCTAAAAACAGTTCTATTTGAAATAATTCAGTTAAGCATAAGCACGCAGTTTAAATGTAAGTACGGTTTAATTGTCAAAAACGTTTCTATTTCAAGCTATTCTGTTTGCTCAATTCAGTTTAGCTTAAGTATGCTGTTAGTTCTATTTAACCCATAGATAGGGCCCTATCAGGTGCTACCACTCCGGGCCAGAGTGGACCTGGGAGCGATGGCAATGAAGGGGTACTCCGCATTCCCCAAAGCTCCAGCACTGCTGGAACCTCACCATCAGATTGTTTAGTGTCATATCCAGGACACTCGTTAGGGGGGGGTCTTACCCCTCTGCAGAGGTGCACTCGGTGTATTCTACAGCCCCAGCTGACTGGGCAATCCATATAAGGAGATCTGGCTATTAACACATATATGATACATTGATTCAACTGTCAAAAGAGACTGAAAATATTGAAAGTATTAATTATAAAAGCTGAAATATTTAAAAAAATATATATTCTGAACATGGTCCTAAGTTTTCGGCAATTTAAACTTCTTTGGGTTAGAATCAAAAACTTGTCAACTTAAAATATAATACAAGTTTTAAGGTGAATAAATTTCTTAGAACACTTCTTGAAAATGGTTTTAGATAAACTAAAAGCAATAGAAATGAAGAATCTTTGGAACAATTCGTAAATACAATTTATCAAAAAATATTTCACTTTTATGAACACAAGGAAATAATTTGCATCAGAGGGAAGCAGAACATATGGTGTCTCGTGGCCCGGAGGGTCTGAAAGCCGTCATGAGGACACGTTTGTGCAATCCTTTCAATTCTATTTATATATATATATTATGTATTCATGAACTGTAAAGGAGCGTATCTTGACTTTTCTTCAGTTTATTCAGGGTTAGTATATCATGGATATCGTAGATCTTAGTGAATGAGGATTCGACTAATTATCTTCACCACTTGTATTTAACATAGTACTTACAAACACACTTAGATATAACTTTTTATGGTATATCAACCAAGTCCAGCTAGGCTCATCAGGCTCACATTGCACTAAGTGGGTCGATGACCAGCCTCGGCTCGTGCACATTTCACTCCTCTAAATCCCCACTATAATTGACCTTCAGGTCATTGACATTGTGTCAAGTCCTGCCTGGTGGGGGACACTGACAAATATCAACCGTCATGGGTTATTTAATACAAAAGTCATCCTTGTAAAAGAACAGAAGGGGTAATATCGAACCCATAGCTTGGATGGATGAATGGATTGAGATATTTCCCAAAGCTATTTGTCCGAAATAGAATAAGTCTTGTTGGTTAGGACTGTAGAGTACGCCGATTGTATCTCGGGAGAGGAGTAAAACAGCTCCCACCGAGTGTCCTAGATATAACAGTAAACAGTCTGATGGCGAGGTTCCAGTAATGCTGTACCTTTGGGGAGTATGCCTTGATTACCATTACTCCCAGGTTCACTCTGACCCGGAATGACAGTATTGCTTGGGTCCTATCAATAAGTCAGATAAAACTATATAACCATTTCATTGTGTGCAAACCAGTTATGATAAGCTGAATTGTTAGTGTTAAATAGCAATACTTGAAACCATTTAACAGTGTGTGAACAAATGAGCTCTAAATCATTTAAAATGTTACGAACAAAGCATTCTGTTAAGAATCATATACGTGTGTCAACAATATTTGGCATTGAATAGCCATCCAGGGTTGATATCCCATTAAGAAAAATGAACTAACTTAACTGAAACAGCCCATTCGGCTGGGACTGTAGAATACACCGACTGCTTCTCTGCAAAGGGTTAAGACCCCTCCATCAACGAGTGTCCTAGATGTGACATTAAATATTCTGATGGTGAAACTCAAGTAGTGTTTGAGCTTTGGGGAATTCGGAGTACCCCTTTAGTGCCATCGTTCTCAGGTCCACTCTGGCTCGGAGTGGTTGCACCTGATAGGGTCCTATCTATGGGTCAAATAGAACTGTTTAACATTTAATCTGAGCTCACACCAATGACTTTTATGCTAAAATGTATTGTGTGAAATAGAGCCTGTTTTGTTTGATTTGGTTTGATAGCCTATCAACCATTGTCAGTTATTCAATACCAAATACATTTTTGAACATATAAACAATTCTATTTCAAACTATTCAGTACAGTAAAAGAAGAGATTTTTGTTAACACACAGTTAATTGTCAAAACAGTTCTATTTCAAGCAATTTGGTTTAGCTTAAGTGCACAGTTTCAATTTCAAATCAGTCCTATTTCTAGCAATTCATTTTATCATAAGTACACAGTTTAGTTCTATTTCCCCCATATATAGAATCCTATCAAGTGCTATCACTCACTATCAGATTGTTTATTGTCATATCTAGGACACTCATTTGCAAGGGGTGGTCTTACCCCTCTGTAGAAAAGCAGTCAGCCGACTGGACTAGAAATATAACTGTTTGATCATTTAACTGCGAGTAAACAAATGACTGAAGTTTAATTAAATTGAAACCATTCATTTTGATAATTTATGCTAAATGGAATTGTTAGAAATAGAACTGTTTGATCCTTTAACTGTGTACCTGAAAATGTGTTCACAAACATATTTAATATATATGTAAAAACAGGATTTGGTATTAAATAACCAGCAATGGTTGATATACCATAAAACCTAACCAAACGAATCCAAACTGTGACATATTGACCGTGGCCAATCTGTCAAAAGAAGAAATGCACCTGTGTAAATAACAGGTGCATCCGGTCGAAGATATCAGGGGACAACTTTGACTGTCAAAGGGTTGAATTGAGTGCGAATTGTGACGCTCGCAAGAAGTAGGTGTGCGTCAAATTATTATATAACCCCAGCGACAGGAATTTCAGATCAGTTGGAGAAAAGATGCTGGAATGAGAACTATGTCCCAGCAGAGGTTGGGCCCTCAGGCATCCGGTTGAGCAGTTCAGGAGAATGGGAAAGAAATGCTGCTGTAGCCAGAAGAGTTGGTGGGGGGTTAATATGTTTCGGTTCTGTTCAGTCTCCAACTCATCTCTCACGGATAATACCTTTCGTAACCCTTTCGAACCCTTTCAAATAAAGTGAGAGGCATATTTTTTCTAAAAAACTGTGTCCGCTCGTCTTTATTGAGTTGAATATGTTTCTGCATGCATCTGCATATGAGGAGGTTACAAAACCAACTAAAAATGAACATAATAGCAACTAGAATCGTTACAGTTTAGCACGTTAGCTATTTCGCTACGCGAACTCACTCCTAATTATTGGGAGTGATTCACAATTAGCAATTATTTCTTAATATAGGAGATCAAAGAAATATTTGGTGAGAATAAATTACCGGTGTTATTTTAGTTATTGAAGGGAAATGGAATTACTTCAATAATTCATACAAATAGATTAAATTTCCGCAAGTTTTATATCTGTATGAAAAAGAGAAAAGTTATGAGGGACAAATAAAGAGTTTAAGCAAGAAATATATTGGAATGGGGGTGGAGATATACATTGCCATGATTAGCCTAAGGGTGAGCAAAACAACATTTTTTTAATTCCTTTTTTTTTAGGAGCTCACAAGCGTAGTAAACTATATTTACCAATGGTTAGAAAGAAAAAAAAAACAAGACCAAAAACCAAGACAAAACAGCTTCGCAAAGAATATAAAGATTCAATGTACGATTGGTAAATTGTCATCTTAATTACGCAAAAATGAAAATAACTTTGTCATTTCCCTTTATCAGATGAATTTATGAAAATTACTTGAAAATATCTTGAAATACTTAAATTAAATCAATTCAACACCATTGGCTCCAATCACGGCCTCCAGACGACTTTAGAATCTCCTGCAAGCTTTTCCGACGGCCTCCTTTCTTAAATTAGTGAATGCTGCCGTTATCTTTGCTTTCAGTTCATTTTTCTTGAGTTCCAAAGAATTTTGTTGATCTCTCTTTGAACTGCGTTCCTCACATGATAATCAAGAGTATTGTAATCTGAGGTGTTAGGCGGAGAGAGGTTAGGGGTGTTGAGGTCACAGAAATTTTCTCTAGGCCAAAACTGGGTTCTTTTGCTCGTGTGGCATGGTGCAGTCCTGTTGTTAGACGCAGGGTCTTCCAGTGGCCACCCTCTCGATCCAGGACAGAACTTCCTTCTTCAATCACTTTAATCGAGACGTCGGAGATGGATTTGAGGCTCTGAGGGAAGATAGATGGAGGTGAAATTTCAAACACTATGTTGTGGACTGGGTGTTTGCTTTTCAAAAAAATAAATAGGAATCTATCCTCAGTTAAGCATTTTGAAATCTTTATCTTGATTACCCAGCCGTATGGAATGCCATTTTCCAATTTCTGGAGGACTGAATTGTGTCACAAAGCTGCTTTTCTCTAAAACAGTGCCCAATTCACTCTGCTTTGCCGCACAGTAGACAAAACCTGAAACAAATAAAGTGCATGCGCGAAATTAACTATTAAAAATGGCAACAATGTATCTATCGTACAATGAAGGCAATCACCTAAACACTCGGCTTTCAATAAACCTAGATGGGTTAAAATGCCGTTAAAATCAATTATTAAAAAAGAAACAAGTATTTATCTTACGCACTTAATACATCTAATTTTATTAAGCATGGCTAATTAGGTTGGAGCCTGTTTAATGTCATCTGAAACTTCCTGGGTTATTTAAAGCCAAAGCTATCCTAATAGAAGAATAGTTGGGGTACTATCTGACTCATCGCTTGGGCGCGAATATGAGAGAGTCCACACTTTTCCGGAGTATGTTTGTCCAAAAGTGAACTTAATTGCGCAATAAGAATTCGAAATCGCACATATGATGTTCAGAACGTTTACCACAACACGATGGGGTCTTTATTAAATAGATTCATGAATAGTTCTTTTGATAACTGTTGGATATCACCCACATTTTTCCACACAATGAACTAGTCCATCTGCCAAATATAGCAGTAGCTACTAATACCAGGGCAGACTAGAAGGTGAAGAGCAGCTTCTTATAGGAATAGTATTAGTGCGTTGGACACTGGAGATCGCACTAGATCACATTACTTGCTACCGTAATAACGGAAGCCAATACTATCGTTGGACTATATCTTTATTCCGTATTCACTAATCCTATGTTCTTGTCTACTAATAGTGTCTCTATTGTGTATACTTTTTCCTGAGAATATATATCTATTTCCTCTCATATCGTGGTTTGTCCTTTATCTAATATCATAAGCGTTCACTAATCTTATGTTCTTGTCTACTAATAGTCTCTCTATTGTATATACTTTTTCCTGAGAATATATCTCTATTTCCTCTCATATCGTGGTTTGTCTTTTATTTAATATTACAAGCATTCACTAATCCTATGTTCTTGTCTACTAATAGTCTCTCTATTGTATATACTTTTTCCTGAGAATATATCTCTATTTCCTCTTATATCGTGGTTTGTCCTTTATTTGATATTACAAGCATTCACTAACCAGAACGCAACAATAACAATTAATTCTATTGGATAAAATAAAACATATAGTTTGTAATTCTCATGTCTTTTGTTTTTAGATAATTTTTAATAATCAGTACTCAAGCAACATTTCAGTTGCCTTGGTCTGTAGAATACACTGACTGCATCACTGCAAAAGGAAGAGACACATCCCCCAACGTGTGTCCCATATATGATGCAAAACAATCTAGTGTTATGGATCCAGTAATGCTGGAGCTTTAGGGAATGTGGAATACCCACTTCATTGACATTGCCCCCAAGTCAACTGATAGATTCCGATCAATGGTTCAAATAGAACTGTTTGACATTTACACTGTGTGCAAATAAATGACTGATGTTAAGTTGTTACTGATACATAGCAATACTTGAAACCATTTTACTCTGTGCCAATAAATTATTAATAGCAAATGGAATTATCTCAGTTTGATAGTTATACTTTAAACTGTGCAAAAAGAAAATTGTAATATAATGGCTGAGGGATTTCGTTTTATGTCTTTGGTTTTAGTTTGGCTGAGAACGTTTCGGCTCAGTGCTGGGGTTACTTAGGTGCAACATGAACGCAGGTGTTCACTCACGCACGCACGGGGCGGAGCGGACGTGTCAGTCAGAGATGTCACAATAGCCCGAGATGGGAAACGGGGGATAGAGAGTGAGAATGACGTCACACCCGGAGGATTTTGGGAATATTGAAGAAAGTCAGTAGCGTTGAGAACAAGACTCCGAACGGGAATGGTCGACTTTCGGGGTTCGCTGTGGCCAGACGAATTTGCGCGCTACGGGCGCCGCACAAGATGGTGGCGTGGGGGGGGGGGGCAGATGGAAAAGCCAGAATACAAAGAATGTGTATCTCTCTTCTTATCTCGAAGAACTTTTAAACTCAAAGGTAATAAAATGTTTCGTACCTGAACTAAGAAGTCGTAAGTGTTTTTCGTGTTTCGAGACTCCTATGTTCTATGTATAACATTTTATGAATATTCTATGTACGTTTCACATATCCGTATCATGGGTATGGTACAAAATGAGCTTCAGGTTGTTTAAAAATGTTATCAACAAAATATGTTTACTAACCATATAAATCTAATATATATGTATAATTGTTTTGTCAGCTCGGACTGTAGAATACACCGACTGCTTTTCTGCAGAGGGGTAAGACCCCCCATCACCACAATGCGTGTTCTGGATATGACTCCAAAGTATCTGATGGTGAGGTTCCAGTAATACTAGAGCTTTGGGGAATGCAGAGTTCCCTTTTATTACAAGCACTCCCAGGTCCACTGTGGCCTGGAATGGTAGCACCTGACAGTGTCAGATCAACGGGTCAAATAGAACAAAACTGTGTTCTTATGCTAAACTGAATTGTTTGAAATAGAACAGTTTATATCTATAAAGATGGATTTGGCGTTGAATAACCTACAATGGTTGATGTACCATAAAACCCAATAAGACTAATAAAGTAACCTTTTAATTTTATCTGTATAGCTAGCAACGAATAAGATATACTCGGTCATAATTAATTTGTTTTTTTTTTTTTTGCAGGTAAGGGTTCTCTTATATCTGAAAGAGTGTGATGTAACATGGCAATATTTACAGGTCATCGTCATCATTCAATGACTGAACACATGAATAAGATAAAAATGTCTTTAATCTCCCGCTTTACAAATTTCGACGATAGGGGCACCCTCAAAGCATGACAAAACCAAACAAGAGATAAAACATCAGTCGAATGTTTTTCGGTCTTCATAAACATCTATGAACGAGAGATGACAAACAGATTTGTGCCCTAAGGTTCCATTACACAAGTCAAAGACTATTCGAATACAAATCTTTAAAAGTAGCGCTCGTAGCGAAATGATTATCGTCATAAGAAACGGATGTTGTGACCACAGTTCAAACCCAGGACGAGGCTATTTCCATTTCAATTAACACTATTACGCTTCGGAAACGAATAAATTTAACTGATCTCCCAACTGCTATGGATAAATAATTGGGCCGACTTGTCTCTTTAAACTTGTAATAGCAATCATTCTAGGAAAAGAAAAACTTAATAATTCAAACTTAGCTTTAAAATATTTACATTGAGTTCCACTCAACTCATGAGGGAGAGGTTGGGTTAATTCGTTCAAATCTTTGTCTAATTATATTTACCCAATCCCTCCGCTCGGGTAGGATAAGGCACAAGGTCAATTTTTAAGCAGAGTTTAACAGGTTTGAATTCAGAGTTTTCCTTCTCCTAGACTAGTAGCCTCACCAAGGCTGAAGAACCCAGTCTGTCCTACTATTTACCCCTAGCCGGAGGGAGAATAATTGGATTCATACCTTTCCCAAGGGTATTAGTGCTATGTGAAATGCAATCAGTCTGGTCCAGGATTTGAACTCGTGTCGCCGTGTCCATTTCCACAGGAGGCGATAAACGATAGGGAGGAGTGGCGTGAGAGGGTCAGGGATATCCATGCTGGCAGCATGACATAAGGATGATGATATATGTATGTAAAAACTAACATATCCACTCGCTCGCTCGCATACTCGTTCGATCACACACACACACACACACACATATATATATATATATTGTATATTTTGACAATAAGTTTTTAGTTAGACAAGATTGATAAAAGATGACCGAAATTTCTTTTTATGATCCTAATATTTTTTCTCTCTCTCTGTCTCTCAAGCTTTCTCGCTATATTTTTGTATCATGACCCAGTTGAGGGTGGTGTTTCCTTAAGTTTTGCTCCCAAGTCTGTTCGATCAAATCTAATGATCCTCTTTGAGGGTGGGAATTATAATTAGACATTAATTGTTTATGTTTAGTTTGAGTTTAATATTTCTCTTATTGGAAGGCTTTATTTGGCTCGGCATTCTTTGGTTAGCGTGTAAATTATTAAAAATGTTTAGTACGTAAATGCAAATAATGAACTCTATTGTGTTTGTTTAGTTATTCTTAATACTTATGGCATCAAGGATTTGTCGGCGTTTTTCTCTTGTTATATATATATATATATATGTGTGTGTGTGTGTGACGGCTATCAATAGGCTCTCGATCATATGGAAATCAGACCTAACCGATAAAATGAAACGCAGTTTCTTCCAGACAGCGGTTGTATCGATACTGCTATATGGATGCACTACATGGACGCTAACTAAACGGCTGGAGAAGAAACTAGACGGAAATTACACAAGAATGTTGAGAGCAGTGTTGAACAAGTCCTGGCGATAACACCCCACGAGACACCAACTATACGGACACTTGCCCCCCATCACGAAAACTATACAAGTAAGACGAACCAGACACGCGGGACACTACTGGAGAAGCAAGGACGAGCTCATAAGTGATGTACTACTATGGACCCCCATATATGGCCGTGCAAAAGCTCGAACTTACATACAGCAACTATGTGAGGACTCAGGATGTAACCCTGAAGACCTGCCGGAGGCGATGAATGATAGGGAGAAATGGCGAGAGAGGGTCAGGGATATCCGTGCTGGCGGCACGACATGATGATGATGATTAACGTAATTGTCTTTAATTGGAATCATTTTGAGATGAAGCTTCTTAATCTGAGAATTAATTATTTTTATTTATTGCGGACTTTTTGTCCTCATCTTCGGGGCCCGTGGCACAGCGGATAGAGGCGTTGAGTCTCTACGGTTCCTGGTGGGCATTGTCAGAAGATAGCGGTTTCATATCCTACACAAGCCGGCCAGAAGTTTACTTGGTCAAAAACGTGGTGCGATAGACAACAACTATGGAAGGCAGTAATTACTGGGGATACGGTTACAAGACTCAGCATTCCTATCCGAGGTCGCGGTAAAAATCACCTGAAGAAGGCCAGAGGTGAAATTTGGCCGAAACGTAGTGAAAGAAGAAACAACACAAAAACTTAAAAATTGACCTTGTGTCATATCCTGCCCGAGCGGAGGGGTTGGTAAATAATATCGCTTCCTGCAGGTCTTCAGGGCTACATCCCGTATCCTCACAGAGCTGCTGTATGTATGTTAGAGCTGATCGTCCTGCTTTTGCTCGGCCATATGTGGGGGTTCACAGGAGTACATACACATATATCTGTATATGTGTGCGTATGTATACATACAATGGAAAACTCATATTATATATCATCATCATCATCATGTCGTGCCGCTAGCATGGATATCCGTGACCCTCTCTCACCACTTCTCCCTATCATAAATCGCTTCTGGCAGGTCTTCAGGGCTATATCCCGTATCCTCGCATAGCTGCTGTATGTATATTCGAGCTGGTCGTCCTGCTTTTGCATGGCCATATGCGGGGGTCCATAGGAGTAAATCACTGATGAGTTCGTCTTTGCTTCTCCAGCAGTGTCCTGCGTGTCTGGTTCGTCTAACTTGTATAGTTTTCGTGATGGGAGGCAGGTGGCCGTATAGTTGGAGCGTCTAACTTGTATGCGATTGCCAGTGCGCGCACGCGCGTGTACATGTGTTCGAACGTGTATGTGTGCGAGCGAGCAAATATCTTTGTGTTTACATACATACATACATTCAAATATATCTGTATATATGTGTTTATGCATATTCAAAATGGGATACAAATATTATATATATATATATATATATATATAAATTGTCATCCACAGACAGACAGATTCGTTGTATCATAACTCTTCTGTGTGGCAAGACACGTAGGACGCTTGGAGCTGGGATCGAAACCCGCCCAATTTTATGTTAGTTTTAATATCTGACCGCTCAGCCAATAGGCCACATACGTCAACTCGGAAATTATAAGGGTTCATTTAAGTTTCTAGATACACTTAAACAGAATTATTGAAATTGTAGCTCAAGGCAAAGCTTATCATATATGTATACATATATAGATAAGCCAATATAGAAGAAAATATCATTAAGAAACATTTTTCTTAATGAGATATATATATATATATATATATATATATATATAACTGAAGGGTAATCAGTTAGCTACCTGGACTAACTTAGACCAGGAGCATTCTTTTTACTCACCACCCATCTTGAGGGCCCATTGATCAACAAATAAAATCTTTTAGCGGAATTATATATAACGTTTGTCTCGAGTGCTTTTGGGCAGTAACGCATAAATGAAAGAAAACGAATCGAAAAGATAACGGATATAGAAAGAATTTCAACACGAATGTTATACACGTGTAACCACCATTCTCGTGTAATTACGCAAAATCAAGAAACGGTTGCTATGACATCTAACGGACGTAAGTAAACGCTTTTTTAAATCACAAACTGCACCAAAATGAAGATGAACGAACGTCTAATGTAATGTCCGCTTTTAGTTGATCTTGTGCATACATAGATTTTTAAAAAATTTTTTTAAATACCCTATCCAGTGGCAAAAGCTGCTCGGTAGCGCCAGGTGTGGCAGTACCGCCTTGAGCTACCGAAACTGTGTTATCACCCTGGTTGGCGGCTGATGAGGCTAGGGTATCGCACGTGCTTTCACACGTTGTATGATGAAAAAAAAATGTATATATATATAAAGTAAAGTTGGCAACCGTAATAGAGAGTGACCCGAAGGGTCCTTTTCATTAGCTACTTCATTATAGTGTAGAAGAGAGCGTTTCTCCTTTCCCTGGATTGCTCCACTTTGCCCTTGATCCCTAAGTTATAATGCTTATTTTTTAGCATCAAGTACCATTTTTTAATCTTTTTTATGACTCAACCTGGGATTTCCTGCGCCATTGTCACACAATACAGACAATACTAATGGACATATATATATATATATATATATATGGTATCGTGAAAAAAAAGTTATCTGTTTTCAAGTTTTTAAAAGTGTTTCTAAATGAGCTGAATTCTGTTAGAGAAGCTATGAAAATGAACTAAGGACGTAGACTATGCATTCGTTGCATTAAGATTATTTTCTATCATTCAAGTGTCTTCAACTGACCTGTATATGATATCTACTCTCGTTGACATCGGATACTCCATTTGAGAGATATATGTTAAGCGTGGGGGGCGTTTTATCTTAGCTATACAGATATATATATATATATATATATACTTATTTTCTATTTCTTCTGTTTTCCTCTTCTCTCTTCCTTCCTTCTTTTTTTCTTTCTCGATTTCTTTTTATTTCTTCCTCTTTTTGATTCGAATTTTTTCTCGATGAACAAATGGAACATATAAATTCTATACAATATCCCTAAAAAGTCACACGACGCAATTTAAACACAAATGCTGATTTACGGATTAAACGGACAAATTTTTCCCGTTCCAAAGGTTTCTGTGTAATTTTTAAACATCCAACATTGATTTAACATCACTAATATCATCCCTCACAGTCCTGATGATGGTTCATAAGAACCGAAACGCAATAGTGTTTCTCAATAAATCTGCTTGGATTACCTGGTTATCAATTTTTTCTCTATATTTTTATATACCTATATCTGCAACCCTGGTGTCGTGAAAAAAAACCGATGATGCAATTTGTAATTAAAAAAAAATTTCCCAAACTGATATCAGAGGAAAAAAAATTCAATAAAATCAAAAGACTAAAAACATTCGTACTACTTGAAAATAATCAAAAAAAAACACTGACAGAATTACTTAAGATAATACGTAAAAGTGCTCAATACGGTAAGTAGAGCAATACTAGAATTCCTAAATAAGACAGAAACTACCTACCCACGTGTCACTTGATGGATCTTGGTCAAACCTTGGTACGTAGTTTCTTGCTCACTTAGGGATTATATATATATATATATATATATATATATTCGCGTCATACCAAAGACTTTAAAAATGTTACTTGATACATCCTTGCTTAACACTCAGCAATATAAGGTACGTATCAAGGGTAAAGTGGAGCAATCCAAGGAATGAAATAGCACCCTTCCCTACACCTCAGTGTAGTAGCTATCGAAAGGGGGCCTTCTGGTCGCCCTCAACTAAGGTCGCCAACTTTACTTATATATATATATACATATGTGTGTGTGTGTGTGTGTGTGTGTGTGTGTGTGTAAGAAAGAGAGTTGCGACTTAGTCTTCAATGTTAATCGGGGTCTTATTTTCAACATAATTTTCTTTAAATTTAAAAAAATTTTTTTCAACATAATTTTCTTTAAATTTTAAAATCTTTTTTAAAATTTAAGTACATTTTTTAAATAGATTTCATCGAATTTTTTTGGCTCGAACTATTATACCCAGTGGTATACTTGTCAACTAACCATATTACAAAAGCCAAAATGAGATTTTCTTTTTAAAATTTTGTATTCTTAAAAACAAATGTCTTTCATCCAGATTAAGTACCTATCTTATTCGACACTTGAATCTTTGATGTTCAGCTCAATGCTTTGTGCAGAGGAATAGATCACACATGGCACCGCCCACACAGACAGACAGAACTTCGCCTTTAAGAAATATATACGTCCGAATCATATTATTTGGAGATTTTATTCGGTTTGATTTTCATGTGTCCAAAATAACTTGCAAAGTTATTTTTATTCTTCGTGTAACGTTATTATGAACACTGTCAGTAATATTGATCTGAATAATCATTTTCGTGAGTGAAAAAAAGATTAAAGCGATAAAGGTTTGTGAATTAAAGTAATTATTCCTGATAGTTTAAGACAGAATGTTGAGTTTAACAAAAGTCTACGAAAACGCACTTCCTCCAAGAGAATTTTGATTTTTTTCTATCTATCAATCTATCTAAGCTTGCAAATATCTATCTATCTATCTATCTATCTATCTATCTAAGCTTGTAAATATCTATTTATCTATCTATCTATCTATCTATCTAAGTTTGCAAATATCTATCTATCTATCTGTCTATCTATCCCTCTCTCTCTCTCTCTCTCTCTCTCTCTCTCTCTCTCTTTCTATCTATCTATCTAAGGTTGCAAATATCTATCTATCAATCTATCTATCTAAGCTTGCAAATATCTATCTATCTATCTATCTATCTATCTATCTATCTATCTATCTATCTATCTTTTGCTGTTGTTCATATTCTTTTCTCTCTATACCAACCAGTCTCAACCAATTTATATTTTATCTCTCTCTCTCTCTCTCTCTCTCTCTCTCTCTCTCTCTCTCTCTCTCTCTCTCTCTCTCTCTAAATCTATCTATCTCTCGCACGCTATAAATAAATAGAAAATAATATTGCCAACAAAGTATTCGTTTACAAATCGTGTATATAACATCTATGTATTGGCAGGGTTTGGCATTAAATAACCCACAAGAGTTGATATGCCTTAAAGACAAACAAACCAAACGATATATAAGTGGATAGATAAAAAGAGAATATGATAGATAGTTATGAATACATTGAGATAGATAGATAGCAGGGGCGGAGATGGGACTAGTGCTACTCGTGCCCGGCACGACCAATAACTCGGTCAATGTTATTCAAAATGGATTAAAAATCATCCATTAATTTCAAGCAAACATACTTAGTCTGATCTCAATTAAATTACGTATCTATTCACGTTTCGATAACTAAGTAGCCAAAAGTTCATAAATATATCTGGGAATAATACAACGATGCTGTTTTGAACGGATGGTCTTTGTCCGGCCACCGTCAGATTCATTGAACATCCCATAAAATCGGTTATAATGTTGAATACGCGTAATCCATGCCCAGCAATAGACCCTTATAATAACAGTAATGTTAGAGAAATCCACTTTTGGCTGTAGCAAATAGCAAGAGCAACTCAAAACACCGTGCTCAAAAATATTAGCACAATGTGACTGCTGACAACTGTCTTGGGAAGAGGGAGAGGGACTGAGAGAGAGAGAGAGAGTGAGAGGTGGGGTATAGCAGATTATAGCCGTCGCCGACGTCATCATCATCGCTATGGTAAATGTTGGTTAAACGGCGCGTTTTAATTCGTTTTTTTCACTAACAGATCTCTATTTCTTTAATGAATGTTGCATATATTACATTCTGTAACTAAAATTTGTTTATTTGAATACATTTTTAACAAATAATCTTTATTTTAAGCGAAATTGAAACTACTAGCTGTGTCTGTGTATATTGTCATCAGTTTCTTTATTCTAATAAACATATTTTTCTCGTCATAGTAATGAACATCTTCTCTTTTCTTCTATACTTTTGAAAGGAAAAAAAATCATCTTATCTATTGTATTAACAAGACTACAAATTATATAGTATCTTGATTGTTTACAAAAAAACACCATGCAAGGTAGGTTTGTTAATCTGTACTATACAATGGAGAATCACGCAATAGCAACTATGATGACTTACTTTGGGTCCACGGACCACGGGTTGGGAACTGAAGTTGACAGAGGGCGGGGGGGCACGAGTAGCAAAAATAGGTTAGAGTCGCAACTGATAGATCGATAGATAGATAGATTAAATTGATTTGACATAGATAGATAGATGCGTATGTGTATATAGATAGATATTTGCAAGCTTAGATAGATAGATAGATAGATAGATAGATAGATAGATAGATAGAATTGATTAGACTAAGATAGATAGATAGATAGATAGATAGATAGATAGAATTGAGTTGACTAAGATAGATAGATAGATAGATAGATAGAATTTATTAGACTAAGATATATATATATATATAGATAGATAGATAGAGATAGATAGATAGATAGATAGAATTGAGTTGACTAAGATAGATAGATAGATAGATAGATATTTGCAAACTTAGATAGATAGATAGATAGATAGATAGATAGATAGATAGATAGATATTTGCAAGCTTAGATAGATAGATAGATAGATAGATAGATATTTGCAAGCTTAGATAGATAGATAGATAGATAGATAGATAGATAGATAGATAGATAGATAGATAGATATGAGCAGAATTGGAGACAGATAGATAGATAGATAGATGTGTATGTGTAGATAGATAGATAGATAGATAGATAGACTTTTGCAAGCTTAGATAGATAGATAGATAGATAGATAGATAGATAGATATGAGCAGAATTGGAGATAGATAGATAGATAGATAGATAGATAGATGTGTATGTGTAGATAGATAGATAGATAGATAGATAGATAGATAGATAGATAGATAGATAGATAGATAGATATGAGCAGAATTGGAGATAGATAGATAGATAGATAGATAGACAGAGATATTTATACGAGACTGAGATAGATAGATAGATAGATAGATAGATAGATAGATAGATATGAGGAGACTGAGATAGATAGATAGATAGATAGATAGATAGATAGATATTTGCAAGCTTAGATAGATAGATAGATAGATAGATAGATAGATAGATATTTGCAAGTTTAGATTGATAGATAAATAGATATGAGCAGAATTGGAGATAGATAGATAGATAGATAGATTTGATTAGGTAAATCGATAAACAATTAAATATGTCGATTATCTGATTGTACGATGAAGACTTTGCCAAACCTGAAGGCGTAAATGTCTCCAAAACAGAGTCTAAATAAAACCAGATGTGTTTCGTTCGTGAATGTTTTAACAATAAAAGTCACTGGGCGAAACGTAAAGCCCTCGCCCCAGTGCAGGTAATTCGTGAGCAGGTCTTGTTTCGCCATAAATGTCCTGTTGATCAAATTGGTCAACTGAATAGAAGTCAAGTGACATTGTCATTTCATTGGTTCATGTCTTACAGTGCTTGGCGTTAGCATTTGGCCTTTACACCCAACGGTAAAGTCAAAAGAAAAATCGGCAATAAAAACTTTCTTCGTTTCATATTAGCTGTGGGTTACTCACAATCACTCACTGATATATCCATCGGTCACTATCGATGTATATTTCTCATCAGTTCAAATTAGAGATCATTTATTGATAATGTTACTGTTGGTGCTAAAAATATCACATTTGTTTGTTACAACTGCTTAGTCGCCTCGTACTGCTCACAGTATCCTAAATATCTATCTATCTTAGTCAACTCAATTCTATCTATCTATCTATCTATCTATCTATCTATCTATCTCTCTCTCTCTCTCTCTCTCTCTCTCTCTCTCTCTCTCTATATATATATATATATATATATATATATATATATATATATATATATCTTAGTCTAATAAATTCTATCTATCTATCTATCTAGCTATCTATCTATCTATCTAAGCTTGCAAATATCTACCTATCTATCTATCTATCTATCTTAGTCAACTCAATTCTATCTATCTATCTATCTATCTATATTATATATATATATATATATATATATATATATATATCTTAGTCTAATAAATTCTATCTATCTATCTATCTATCTATCTATCTTTGTCAACTCAATTCTATCTCTCTATCTATCTATCCATATATATATATATATATATATATAGTCTAATGAATTTTATCTATCTATCTATCTATATATATATATATATATATATATATCTTAGTCTAATAAATTCTATCTATCTATCTATATATATATATATATATATATATATATCTTAGTCTAATAAATTCTATCTATCTATCTATCTATCTATCTATCTTAGTCAACTCAATTCTATCTATGTAGGTATCTATATATATATATATATATATATATATATATATATATATATATATATATATCTTAGTCTAATAAATTCTATCTATCTATCTATCTATCTATCTTAGTCAACTCAATTCTATCTATCTATCTATCTATCTATCTATCTATCTATCTATCTATATATATATATATATATATATATATATATATATATATATATATCTTAGTCTAATCAATTCTATCTATCTATCTATCTCAGTCTACTCCATTCAATCTATCTATCTGACCAACTATATTCGAAAAAACTGAACGCTCGGTAGAAATTCGACTTTCTTAAATAATCTGTTTGAATAGTTTGTTAACCATTACATCCCGACATTACAAGTTTGAAATGTATGAGTAATATTCCCATATCTCATTCACATTTCTCTCTCTGTCTCTGTCTCTTTATTTATCTATCTCAGTGTATTCATGTCTATCTAACATATTCATATCTCTCTTCCTTTCTCTCTCTCTCTAACAACCTCCCTATCTCAAAGTATTCATCATCATTTCTCTATCTCTCTCTCTCTATCTCTCTCTCTCTCTCTCTCACTCACTCTGTATCTATCAGTCCATCTCAATGTATTCATATCTATCTATCTATCTATCTATCTATCTTATTCATATCTCTCTTTCTTCCTCTCTCTCTCTAACAACCTCCCTATCTCAAAGTATTCATCATCATTTCTCTCTCTCTCACCCTCTCTCTCTCTCTCTCTCTCTCTCTCTATCTCAATGTATTCATATCTATCTATCTATCTATCTATCGTATTCATATCTCTCTTTCTTCTTCTCTCTCTCTAACAACCTCCCTATCTCAAAGTATTCATCATCATTTCTCTCTCTCTCTCACCCTCTCTCTCTCTCTCTCTCTCTCTATCTCAAGGTATTCATATCTATCTATCAATCTATCTATCGATCGATCTCAGTCTACTCAATTCCGTCAATGTATCTGACCAACTATATTCGTGTATTTACTGAAAAAAAAACTGAACTCTCGGTAGAAATTCGACTTTCTTAAACAATATGTTTGAATAGTTTGTTAACCATTACATCCCGACATTTCTAGTTTGAAGTATATGAGTAATATTTTTCGTTATGAAGATAACTTTCATTCTTGGTATTCGTGGTAACAATAGGAGTAATACTAATGTTGTTATTGATACAACTCAAATAGATATTAGCACGGACATTGATTGGTAATCTCTGAACTTAATTGGGGCATTTTGCTTTCCTAAGATTACTTACTCTGCAAAGTTAGTTTTGTTTGCTTTTAATTTCTGCTATTTTATACAGTTTTTTTTTTAATTCACTCTCCCACCGACATAACAACCACCCCTTCCCGTCCAAGCCGGTTAGTTCTCAAGCTTCTTTCTCAGAGATATTTACCAATTTATATATTCTTCATTTCTTTTCCGGTCGGTTTCATTTTTAATCTAAAAGGAAATTGCAATTGATTGTCTGAAAGGCAAACCCGCAGGAGTTAAAAACGATATCAGGAAAGAATAAAAAGAAAGAAAAAAGAATCAGGAAAAAAGAAAGACACACCTTCCATTTATTTATACACTTACCTTTTAAGGTCAGAAGTAAATAACCTCTGTGTATACAACATACACTTCACAGAAACATTCACGAATTTTATATATATATATATATATATATATATATATATATATATATATATATATATATATATATATGATCGTGTCAGAGTATATTCACATACATATACGTAATTATAAGTATTTGTGTACTTAAGCGATTTTCTTATCTAAATACGTACATAAATATAAGTATACACACAGAAACACACTCATATATATATATATATATATATACATAACGTAAGAGAGTGGAGACAAGAGAATGCATAAGAGAGATATGTGTCATATTTATATATATATATATATATATATATATATATATATATATATATATATATATATATGCCTTTTTATATAAAAAGAAAAAGAAAAAATCATTTTATTGGCGGCATTGAAATACTTCAGTTAGATACTTCTACCCTTTGGATTTTCTTCTCGGAATATATATATATATATATATATATATACCTCACTCAGCTCCAAAAATAACTGACAGGTATCTTTCAATCCAGAGATATGCATGCATGCATGTATATATAGTGAGAGAGAGAGAGAGAAGGAAAAAAAGCGAGAGAGATATAGAGAAAGACAGGCCAACTGAGACAAAGAAACAGAGAGAAGGAGATAACATCCGATTGTCTGAAAATGGTGAAAAACAAAGTGGTTGTAAAAACTTTGATCGTATTGTGAAAGAGTTTAAGATATATGCATCTCTCTCTCTCTCTCTATATATATATATATATATACATATATATATATATATATATATATATATATATATATATCTGAGTGCATGTGGGTATGTGAACTTATGTGAGTGTATGCATGTTTATCGTTGCCTATTTAATTATGTAAGCGAATATCCTCATACGTATAAGTAATTATATATATTTTCATAATTTACCTGTTTTCTAATCCCCCTACCAACCAACACAAAGCTTTCAGTGTGCCGGCACATACGCCTATACGTACACACACTCACACACGCACACACACACACGCGCGCGCGCACTCGTATATACTTTTGAAGAAAGAAAGAGGAGACAAGAGAATGCACGTGAGAGATTTTATATGTATATATATATATATATATAGAGAGAGAGAGAGAGAGGTTTGTTTTATATATATATATATATAAAACAAACCTCTCTCTCTCTATATATATATATATATATATATACAAATAATACCTGTCCAATTAACAGTCCTCGAAGTTCAATTCTTATAATCAGGCCTCGATTTGGATTCTTGCTCAGCGAAACTGTCTTTGTGTCATTGTACGGTAAGTTTTGGAAAAAATCCGTACAAAATGAGGAAGAGAAATTTTATATATTCAGATAAATCTGAATACACAGAATTCAAATGAGATTTAATAGAAAAATTGATCGAAGCAAAAAATTAGATTAATGAATATTACATCGGTACAATGTTACAAAATATGAACATAGATATTGACAAATACAAAATACATTTAAATGCCTAAGGTATGGATTTAAACACACAGACAGACAGACACACACACACACACACACACACACACACACACACACATATATATATATATATATATTTAACCATCCTTGATTAAATAATAAAGACACATTTTGTCCATATAATTTTATTAAGATTCTTTCAAGTTTCCTGATACGTGTCTTGATTTCAGGTTAGCATCGTTGATGAATTTACCATAGCTGTCTCGAGCGCTTTTGGACCTTTCATAGGCCATCACCAGGGGTTGCTTACATATGAAATGCAATAAAAGAATTTAAAAAATATCATTTAAAAACTCTCTAAAAAACACTCTTTACTCATGCAAGGGGCGAGTTTTATCGCCTGGTTCCGCTGGCAGTCGGTCAAGGCTGTCTGACAAGAATTCCGGTAGGCCGGTATTCATGTTGAGCGCGCCAAGACCGACCTCCTCGACCTCAGGGATCCATCCCGCCAGGCTCTAACCCCTCCTTGAAGGGGCTAGGTTTATCGCATGGCGCATGAGGCAATGCCGACGGGGCCTGAGGCATTTTTGGAGCCACCGGACGTGTCTGGGCTACGACCCTGCGCCCAGACCCTTCTAAAACAAGTCTTGTGCCACACGCGTCCAGTCGGTGGGAGGAACGACAAATACCAACTTCCTCCCAGCACTGGGCTGGGACACACCTCAGTCTGTCGTGTTGGTTGGTACACGGATCTGATCGGGTTTCTCCTGGCTTCACTGGCTGTCGTTCAAGGTGTGCCTTACAGGGGGCCGTCCCTCCAGTCTCTAATATCCTTAGAGGGGGATAGGTTTATCGCCTGGTGCCGCCTGGTGCCTGTGGTGCCCCCTTTTTTAGGGGAATACCGACGGCGTCCGAGGCATATTTGAACCCACCGGGCGTGTCTTTGCTACGGCCCTGCCCCCGGACACACCAATGCCTTGCCACACTCGTTTGGTTGGTGGGACGTACGACAAAAAGCGACTTCCTCCCAGCATTCGAACCTGAAAGTTTTCGGAAGAACACTTTTTCCTGCTGTACTTACACTCTTATTTTGTATATACGTGGGGCATACGATAAGTTTCCAGATTTTTTTGGTACAGGCATTTAAAATTGTCGCTGACTCTTGAAAATTCAGTATGTTATTGCTATACATCTTATGAGATGACTGACCATTTATTATGATTCCAGGTTCAAAGGAACAGCTTCAGCAGGAATTGGAATACACTCTACTAAAGCCATTGTCACAGCTGGAGAATTTCAAAAATACAATCTGGACGTAAGGACACTTTAGAAGAACGATATGCAATGAAATTCTGTTTTAAACTTACAAAAAATGCCATGCGATGAAAGCTGGATCTAATTCTATGACCCCGAGACCAAGAGACAAAGTTCCCAGTGGAAGAATGTTGGCTCTCCCAGACCCAAGAAGGCCAAACAGAGCAAATCCACTCATAAACTTTTGGTGATCCCCCTTTTTTTGACAGCACTGGCATGATCTACATGCACTGGGTTCCCACTGGACAGACAGTCAACAAGGAATACTATGTTGAGGTTTTAAGGGAGTTCAGGAAGAGATTCCGTCGGAAGAAGCCAGCAATCTTCAAATCGGGTTAGTGGCATTTTCACCAGGACAATGCACCAGTCCACAACTCCATCCTTGTCACAGACTATTTGACTAAGATGGGCGGGCATCAAGACAGTTCCTCAGCCTCCCTATCGTCCAGACCTTGCTCCCTGACGTTTGGTTATTCCCTAAGCTCAGCGGCTGTCGTTATGAGACAATTGAGGAGATGAAAATGGCTGTGACCAAGGTCATTGACACGCTGACACAAGAGGACTTCCATGGGACCTAACAGAAGTTGTTGGAACGGTACAACAAGTACATTGCAGCCGGAGGAGATTACTTAGAGGGGACTAGAGTTTCATATGTGTACTATCAATAAAAGTGCCCAGACGAAAAAAGTCTGGAAACTTATTTAATGATCCTCGTATGTTATATTTATTCAATGCGCATGTTCCATCTACTACCTGTTCTTCCGTGTCTTCTTTCTGGTCCCTAACGGCCCACAATAGATAGATAGATAGATATGAACAGGCTTAGATAGATAGATAGATAGATAGATAGATATGAACAGAATAGATAGATAGATAGATAGATAGATAGATATGAACAGGCTTAGATAGATAGATAGATATGAACAGGATAGATAGATAGATAGATAGATAGATAGATATGAACAAGATAGATAGATAGATAGATAGATAGATAGATATGAACAGAATAGATAGATAGATAGATATGAACAAGATAGATAGATAGATAGATATGAACAGGCTTAGATAGATAGATAGATAGATAGATAGATAGATAGATAGATAGATAGATATGAACAGGATAGATAGATAGATAGATAGATAGATATGAACAGGATAGATAGATAGATAGATAGATAGATAGAAAGAGAGATAGATAGATAGATAGATATGAATAGGATAGATAGATAGATAGATAGATATGAACAGAATAGATAGATAGATAGATAGATAGATATGAACAGAATAGATAGATAGATAGATAGATAGATAGATAGATAGATAGATAGATATGAACAGGATAGATAGATAGATAGATAGATAGATAGATAGATAGATAGATAGATATGAACAGAATAGATAGATAGATAGATAGATATGAACAGAATAGATAGATAGATAGATATGAACAGGATAGATAGATAGATAGATAGATAGATAGATAGATAGATATGAACAGAATATATAGATAGATAGATAGATATGAACAGGATAGATAGATAGATAGATATGAACAGGATAGATAGATAGATAGATAGATAGATAGATAGATAGATAGATAGATAGATATGAACAGAATAGATAGATAGATAGATAGATAGATAGATAGATAGATATGAACAGAATAGATAGATAGATAGATATGAACAGGATAGATAGATAGATAGATAGATAGATAGATAGATAGATAGATAGATATGAACAGAATAGATAGATAGATAGATAGATAGATAGATAGATAGAAACTGGATTAAATAGATAGATAGATAGATAGATAGAAACTGGATTAAATAGATAGATAGATAGATAGATAGATAGATAGATAGATAGATAGATAGATACGAAAAGAGCATCAAATAAATAAGACAAACACAAAATTAGAGAGACGAATAAAATTTATATGATACAATAAACAAATAATACAATGCCACCAGTGTAGCCTTTGCTACTTACTTTCGGAGTGGATTACCGACAAATGTGATTGGAAGAGTCCACTGTATATCGAAAATAAGGATGATACCACAACAATACAAAAATATCTCTTATCTGGTCTTACAATTTGATAGATCGATAGATAGATAGATAGATTCATACATACATACATACATACATACATACATTTAATATTTCTTATCTGGTCTAACAGTTTGATAGATAGATAGATAGATAGATAGATAGATATGAACAGATTGAGATAGATAGATAAATAGATAGATATGAATAGACTTGAATAGCTAGCAAGCTCAATAGATAGACATAATAAATCTACTCAGATAGATTGATTTTAAATAGACCCAGATAGATAGATAGATAGATGTTACCTTTTCTCCTCAAACAAAGAAAAATAAATAACCTGTCTTTTCTATCTTCGTTAAAAATCAAATGAATAAACACGTCCGTCAGATGAAAGTTTGTTTTCTGATTTACAGTCCTCAACGAAGGCGAACCGCTACGCTAATCAGAAAGATTTATTCATCCTTTTTTCTTCATTATAACAAATACAAAAGCTTTATCTTCCTTTAGTTCTCAAACTCATATTAATAATGAAACTAGTATCCTTCCAATGAAATTTACGTCTTGGTCAAAATGTGCATTCCCTCATCACCTGTACCACGAGCAAGATGCGACAAAATGCCTATTTCTAAGCGAAATAAAATTGGTTGGACTCTAGTTTTCCTTTTCCTGGATGGGTTGCCTTATCAAGGATAGGCTTGATTTGGTTGGGTTTTATGGTATATCTAATATTGTAGGTTATTTACTGCCAAATCCTGTTTATATACATATATTGAATATATATATATATATATATATATATATATATATATATGATTTGTAAACATATTTTGTTGTTGATATTTTAAACGCGCAAAGACTCCAAAAATGGTACTTGATGCTGCCTTGCTTGACATTCAGCATTATAAGGTAAGGATCAAGGGTAAAGTGGAGCAATATAGGGAATGGAGTAGCGCCCTTCCCTACACGTCGGTGCAGTAGCTGTTGAAAAGGAAGCCTTCGAATCACCCTCGACTAAAGGGAGACAACTTTACTTACTTTTACTTTTTTATGTTTTCCAGTATTGCTATGTATCATTGAGAATTCAATTAAACATCGCATATTATACACAGGTAAATGATCAAAAATTCTATTTCTAACAATTCAGTTTGTTATAAGTCATTTCTTTGAAATCAGTTTTAATACTAAATTGTTGTATTTGACCCAGAGATAGGAACTTATCAAGTACTAGGACTCCGGGTCAGAGTGGACCTGGAAACAATGAAAATGAGGGTGTACCCCACATTCCCCCAAACTTCAATACTGGAACTTCACCCTCAGATTATTTTGAGTCATATCCAGAACACTTGTCTTACCCCTCTGCAGAGATGCATTAGGTGTATTCTACTGCCCCCAGCTGACCACAGGACCCGATCAGTGATACTATTTACACTCTTCTTAAGTGTCTATCTTGAACCGAATCTCTGATATTATTGATCTGATTTTGGACGTATTCTGTTTATTCTTTTAGATATCCGTAAGTAACTTCATTTTGTGCCTTCTTATGTTTCTGAGCGTCGACATTAGTTGGGTTCCTCCTATTGTATAGGAATGCAGTTTTTACATCGGCACGTTTTTTCTTAAGCGCTAATGCCTCCAGAGGATTCTATGTTTTGCTATTAGTTTAGTTGGTATGCCTTCTGCTGCCGCTTCTAAGTGTGCGTTGACGATGTTCTCATATTCGTCATTTGGAGTAGGTGTTTCTGATATCATCTGAAGTGCATGGAATTTGTTTCTTAGCGATTATGTTTATTTATCTCTTATATCCCTGTTGTTATGTAGGGACCAGTCATAGTTTGTGGTTGTGTTTGTTCGCACCGAGTTCCTGCGTAGGTTCAGACGTATCTTAGTCGCGACAATTTGGTGGTCGGTGGATACACCTTTAAAAGAGGAATATAAATAACAATTCACTGCGCTATTAATCCATTTCTTATTTATTATCTGTGCTTTAGCGTCATTTTCGTGGGTGTTGGTCCATAGTTTTCCATTTCTTTTCTGAAATTTAGTATGAAGGAATTTTAATCTATTTTCTAGTGAGAAATCCGTTAGGTGTTCCCCATTTCTGTTTGACGAGTTGCTTTCCTAACAGTATTAGTGGTAAGTGAAAAGCAATCAGATTCATCCAGGATTTGAACTCGTATCACAGATTCCATTCCCTATGACGATAATAATTACACTAAACATAACTATTGGCCAGAGTGTAGCGCACGCACGCACGCACACACTCACACACACACACACACACACATATATATCAACTAACTTATATATATATATATATTAGTTGGTCGAAGTCGTAGGCAACCCGAATGATCCTTTATCAATAGCTATTATACCAAGGTGTTGGGAAGGGTGCTACTCCTTTCCTCGGATTGCTCCACTTTACCCTTGATCCCTACCTTATGATACTGAGTATTAAGCAAGGAGGCATAAAGTACTATTTTTTTAGTCTTTGATGTGATTCGACCAAGGATGGAACCACGGTCTCCCCAACCATTTTCGAACATACTAATCACTATGCCCATGAGCCAAAGGAATGAAATCTACAGGATATAATCAACGAATGCGATTTACAGTTAGCAGTAATATATACACACACATATATATATATAGTCATCCACAGACAGATCTGTTTCGTTCAATCAGAAATCATCAGTGTGGCTAGACATACTAGATTCCCGTAGCTGGGATCGAAACCCGGTTGACTCAAACGCCAATCCAAGACTCTACACCTCAGCCACGAGGAAACCAGTTGCAACGAAGTAAATTTTAAACTGTTATGAATCATAATTACTATTCTTTATATACATCGGCTAAACGGCTACCGAGAGATCAATTCATATATGAAGAGGCTTGCATATACGCTAATGGCAACGTGATTACTTCATTCGCTAAAGAGCTCAACCCTACGGCGGTAGGGGAGTATATATATATATATATATATATATGAATTAAAAAAACTGGAGGAAAAAATTAGCAAGATATTATTATTGGATGCGATCATATTTACCAACCCCTCCGCTCGGGCAGGATATGACACAAGGTCAATTTTTAAGCGGAGTTTAACAGGTTTGAATTCAGAGTTTTCCTTCTCCTAGACTAGTTGCCTCACCAAGGCTGAAGAACCTAGTCTGCCCTACTATTTACCCATAGCTGGAGGGAGAATAATTGGATTCATATCTTTCCCAAGGGTATTAGTGCTATGTGAAATGCAATCAGTCTCGTCCAGGATTTGAACTCGTATCACCGTGTCCATATCCTGCGACGATAACCATTACATCACGGGCACCTCCAATTGGATGCGATAGACAGCGATTCGATCAAAATATCCAGCTGTTTTTTTCTTTCAAACATTTGATTTTTAGTCAAGAATCACCAATTGTCTAAGAGATGTTCATGACCCTCAGTTTCTTTTGACGATGTCCTTATTCTGAAGTTTTGGTCAACCTGTTTGACTTGACTCTTATCTAAGCTGAGAGTTCAAGATTTGCTGTCTGCTGTCCACAAGTGTCCATCCCATCTTAGGTTGCGTTGAGCGAATATATCGTACATGCCAGAACGTTTAGATTTCTCCAGAATAATTTATTTGGGATATGATACCAACACTTGATATTTAGTATTTTGCATAAGCGACAAACCAAATAAACGTGAAGTCTTTGGGCACCCTCTTGGGGCACCGGCCAAGTTTCTGCATCGTACAAGAGGATGGAGAAAACTATGGCGCGGTACACAACGTATTTAGCTTTTTATGGAAGGTCTTTCTTACTTACCTACTGCTCTATTTGTTTGTTTTGACTAATCTCATGTGATACATAAACTCGGTTTTCTTGAGGTTAATTATCAGTCCAAATGTAACATATTGACCTCCGACGCAGCCGTCGATCAAGGAACAGGTGCATCCGGTCGAAGATATAAGGGTATAACTTTGACTGTGGATGGATTGAATTGGGTGCAGATGTGACGCCCACAAGAAGCAGGTGGATGTCAAACAGTTATATAACCCGGTGCGACAGGAAGTTCAGTTAGTTGGAGATAAGACGCTTTAGAGAGAACTAGCACCCAGCAGTGGGCTATGGGCCTCCAGTACTCCCGATTGAGCAACCCAGTAAAACCAGAAAGTAGTGCTGCTAAAGACAAAGGAACTGGGGGTCAATATGTTGCAGTTTGTTCAGTCTCCAACTCACCTCTTACTCATAACCCTTTCGCAACTCTTTTGTAACCCTTTCGCAACCATTTCGAATAAAGTGTGAGAGGTATATTTTTCTAAAGAAGTGTGTTGATTCGTCATTATTGTTGATTTTGCTTCTGAATGTATATGTATCATGGTTGTGACTATACAACACAAATGCTTTTTCGGATTTCGGGAAATGGGGGATCATTTACTGTGCATCTTAATAGTTTCGTGCTACGAAGCGAGTGTCGTCAGCAAATATTAGTTCACTTTACAGAACATTTCTGATATACATATATGTTATTTGGATACAAAATATGGAAAAACAAAGTATTCACAGAATTTATTTACCTATACATAAATAAAATGCTCATGTTTTTAAAACTATCTTAAGGACGATGTTAGTAAATGATGTTTTTTTCACATCGGAAAAGAATATTTTTACATCTGTTGGGTATTACCCACCTTTTTCCACACAATGAACTAGTCCATCAGCCATATATAACAGTAGCTACAAATACCAGGACAGACGAGAAGGTCAAGAGCAGCTTCTTATTGAAATAGTATTAGAGTGTTTGAGACTGGAGATCGCGCTAGATCACCTTACTTGCTACCGTAATAACGGAAGCAATTACTATCGTTGGACTATATCTTTATTCTGTATTCTTGTCTACTAATAGTCTTTCTATTGTATAATTTTTTTTCCTGGGAATATATCTCTATTTCCTCTCATATCGTGGTTTGTCCTTAATTTAATATTACAAGCGTTTACTAACCAGAACGCAACAAGATGAAAAATATATTAAATGAAAACACATAATATACACACACACGCGCGCGCGCATATATATATATATATATATATATATATATATATATATATATATATAATTTTCTTTTTATCACTGGACGAGGATGAAAGGTTAACTAAAAATATTACGAATCACATTTATTTTTAAATACTTTAATTGAAACATATATTGATGTGTGTTTTTTTTTTTTTTTTTCATTTATTTAAGTTTTTGCTATTAGCATCATTTCAATATATAAGTCACGTCATTTTCTGCGAAGATATATATATATATATATATATATATATTGTCATCCACAGACAGACTGTTTCGTTGTATCACAACTCTTTAGTGTGGCTGGACACATAGGACGCTTGAGGTTCGAAACCCGCTCAACTTTACGTTAGACTTAGCATCATACCGCTCAGCCAACAAGCGAAATTATAAGACATTATGTTGTAGCTTTCATTTTGTTTACATTTGTACCTTACCGAATACCAGAGTGCTCAATTTGAGCACGAAAACTCCGCCGTACTCCACATATTACTTTCAGTTTCACGTGTAATCAATAAAACTTTTAAGAATTTAAACCTTTGCTTTAAAAGATTTTAGTCTTTTAATACACTTTTCAAAAGACAATTTGTTATATATATATATATATATGTGTGTGTGTGTGTGTGTGTGTTTGTGTTTCTATATGTGTGTATATGTGTGTGTAAGTGTTTGCGTGGGTATGTGTGTACGTGTGCGTGTATGTGTGTGTGTAAAAGAGGATGCTATGAAAGCTTAAACTAGTTTGTATGTCAGAAACCAACTAAACCGCCAATCCGCAAAGAACAAGCAGTTAAAGTAACTTTCAAACCGGAAAAGAAAAGCACCACAATCCCCAATGTCATCCACAAACCCTTCTCAATCCAGCATTACCAAAGCACTCTCCCCCAATTTTGTTATCACTTTCCTCTACCTTACCTTCTCCCTACACTGACGCTACCATCAGCTCAACCATCGGGACGTCGTCTTGATAACAACCACCGGCCGTAAAGAAGTTCACACAATTGAAGCCTTCACTGACGTGATGGCCGGTGCGAAAACGTGCAAGAATCAGCACCTAAGAACACACAAGAAAATTCATGGGTTTCAAGTTGTGAAAGGGTGTGAACCGGGCAGTTCACCTTTTCGCTTAGTGCTTGCTTAGCTTCATGATGCAATGTCATTGGCCAATTCTAGGCCATGAATTATGACACCGAGTCGACTGGACTAATCTAGCAACGTCCCATTCTGAATGGCTCGTAAAACTTCTGATATCACTTAGTAAGACCGCTCTGATGGGTATTTCACATTGTCCTGATGAGGGCCGTTGGGGCCAGAAAGGTGATGAGCGTTTGCGTGAGTAGGTGTCTTAATGTGCGTGTGTAGATGCTACACATTGAAATATTTCATTTTGGATCAATTTGTGGATAATGTCAATTTGAGAATCTCTCAGTGTTTGATTGTTCTGAGTGTGTGTGTGTGTGTGTGTGTAAGTGCCTTACCTTTTGGCCTGTGTTGTATTAACTTGAAAGTATGTTGTGTCAGTATTGTTATCAATTTTTTTAATTAAAGTTAATTTTTCTATAAACCAAAGGTATAAAGATCTTATTATTTCTAAGCATTAGACAATCAAGACGGATATTATTCGCAATTATTCATTACCAAACACTCCAACTATGAGTTATATATATATATATATATATATACATATATATATATATATATACATTTGTATGTTATATATATATATATATATATATATATATATAATTAAGAGAAATGTATATGAGAAAGTTTTGCTTAAAAAAGAAACAAAATATAATGATCATGAACCCAAGACATCCATTATTTGACGTTACATTTGATACGCACAATCATCAGACGGATATATATATATATATATATATATATATATATATATATATATATATATATATATATATATATATAGAATTAACTTAAATCGCTAGTCGAAAATCTTCTACTAAAGTTTCACCTTAACGGATCATCAGGAAGTTTCGCCTAAACCATTCTAAGGAGAAATTGCTTTGCCTTTATTCACCAAAAACCTCCACCTATTCTAGAATTTGCATAAAAAAAGAAGAAAAAAAGAGTGTGGTTACTATATAATTAGGAAATGTTATAGGTTTTTGTTTTTTTTTTTGTTTTTTTTTGCTAACTATAAGATTTTTTTTTAATGCAAATTCTAGGATAGGTGGAGGTTTTTGGTGAATTAAGGCAAAGCAATTTCTCCTTAGAATGGTTTAGGCAAAACTTCCTGATGATCCGTTAAGGTGAAACTTTAGTAGAAGATTTTCGACTAGCGATTTAAGTTAATTCTATAATTGGCTCTATTGTATTGTGTTGAGCACTTTAGTAATTGTAGCATTGCAGCATTCGCGGAGGATTTTTTGGTTTTCTTTTGGCCACTGACTAAGTACCCCTTGATTTTTTTCAAGGAGTAGGACGAGGTTGGTCTTTTCTTTCTTTTTTACCCAAAAAACTTTTTTCTTTTTCCTCTGGACCGGGATTCGAGATATTTTTTTTCTCTTGTTCCTGGCCAGGGTTTTTTTGTTTTTTTCTGGTACCGTGAATACTGGTAGATATTTGATTAGTAATATATATATATATATATATATATATATATATATATATATATATATATATATATATATTACTGGGAGTACAAAATTTTATCAGACTTACAAACAGACCAAATGTAATGTTAAGGTAGAAAAAAAGTAAATAGAAAAATTAGAAAAAAATATTAATATTTTTTCTTTTTATTTATTTATTTTTCTACCTAAACATTACAGATTCTATTTCCCCCCCAGTTTTTCTTAATCGTCGCCCTACTTTAACTGTGGCCAGGTAGGACCGAAACCGGTTAGTTGCTCATTTTTATCTTTTAGCATGAATAAATTTTGTCTTTTTGTACGTGTAATATATATATATATATATATATATATATATATATATACCGAGAGAGAAGGAAAGAGAGAGAAAGACGTAGGATCATCTCGATCTGATGGTCGTATAGGGTGGAAACTGAAAGTGTCACTGACTATTAAAACTAAGAATCTACATATGCTCTGTTATCGATATTGAGCACTCTTCATCGATAGACATACCAAACAATATATATATATATATATATATATATATATATATATATATGTGGTTACGTTGTGGTTACGTAGTGGTTTACTGCAAGATCATGATAAGTGAGTTCGAACTCCAGTGGAGCTTTTACGATCACTTTCGGATAAATACGTTTGGGAAAGGTATGAACCCCTTATCCACCAAGCTATAGGTTATTGTTCTTCTAGAAGGAAGGCTTTTGCATATAATAACCCATGAAGTTTGATATGCCATTACAAAGAAAGAAAGAAAGAAAGAATGTTGTGTTTGACATTAAACAGACTGTTATTAGATTTTCTATTAACTGCAAAAAAACTTCCTTGAAGAATTCACAATCCCCTTGTAGTGTGTATATCTTCTTTTTAGATTTGGTTAAATTAGAAAAGACTGAGTGAAGTATTTACTTTTCGTTGTGTTTGACCTGTCAAGATGTGGATAGCCTGCTGAACATAATAACTGTCTTCTGGCCACGTAATGCATGATGTTTAAGATTAAAGAAAACCATATATAGCCAAACTGCTGACTTATCAGCTGCCGAAATTGCCTTCGATCAGGGCGTGGAAAGAGGTCCCCGAAACTCTAACCAGTAGGGCGTTATTTAGTGACCCTCATGTCATATCACATTTCCCTTTTCTTTCTCCTTTTCTCTTATACACATACACATGCATCTACACACACATAGACATACACACACGCATGGCATATCTCTCAACAAAACACACACACACACACACACACACGAGTGTATGTGGAGGGAATCTATTTCACACATTTGTAAGTACGTTTACTCTTTAGCACATAAACATACATGTGCAGATACACGCACATACATATTATATCTATGTAAAGGGAATTTGTCACTATAAGTAAATCTCGATGGCTTTACTCGTTAAACAAAGACAGATATACACACACACACACACACACACAGACACACACACACACATACATATATATATATATATATATATATATATATGGAGGTAACAGAAAAAACGTAATCCAAATAGGTGAATATATTATGATGTAAAGTCGACGTTAACGTTTCGGTTTTAGTAACCATCATCAGGACTTGGGTATCAAAATATGTGAACTATTCTGATAGCCAAGTCCTGATGATGGTTACTAAAACCGAAACGTTAACGTCGACTTTACATCATGATATATTCACCTATTTGGATTATGTTTTTTCTGCTACCTTCATTCTGTCGGATTTTATCCATATTCACTTTCATATATATATATATATATATATATATACTGATAGCGTGACATGATGTTGATGATGAAGACGATATATATATATATATATATATATATATATATATATATATATATATATATATATATATATATGCGCTCAAATTTAACTATCACTTATTTTTTGATATCCAAGTCCTGATGATGGTTACTGAAACCGAAACGTTAACATTGACTTTACATCATAGTATATTCACCTACTTGGATTATGTTTTTTCTGCTACCTTCATTCTGTCGGATTTTATCCATATTCACTTTCATATATATATATATATAGATGCTGATTGCGCGACATGATGTTGATGATGATGACGACGATACATATATATATATATATATATGCGATCAAATTTAAGTATCACTTATTTTTTTTCTGCTATATTCGAAATTGACATACCACACACCATTCTATCGTAGATATTTTGCAAGATTAAATGCAAATTAGGTATATGATTTTCATCGATTGATTTTTATCGATTGATTTTTATCTATTGAATTTTATCGATTGATTTTTATCGATATATTAAGCATAATTATAGTTATAAAAATCTCTGCCTCAATCGTGATCTTTTACATGAAGATACCAAAATTTGGGATAAGTACCATTATCAGTAATGACACTTTCTTATGTTACCCTACTTATTAATATCGCACAACTTTTTAAAATATATCTGGCACATAAAAGTTGAAACAAGTATTTCTCCCATAATACCATAACAGATATTGTCAAAAACCTCCTCCTCCTCACAATGCCAGCTCTATTTTTGGTACGCTCGTTATTAAGGCATAATGTACCTATTCTTAATCCAAATATTATGTGCCGTATCTCTTGCCGAGAGTTTAGGCCTAACCCAGCCAAAAAATGGATGTCCTAAACTGCATCTGATGTCGAGGCTCCTTTTCTGGATATCTCAGGAATGGGGGATGTATCACTTTATTGCCATTACTCCTAGCTCCACTCTGACCTGGTGTGGTTGAACCTGCTAGGATCCCATCTATGGGTTACATAGAGCTGTTTTATAAATATTCATGTTCGATGGAACTAGCAGTAAAATAAAAAATCAACTTTAAGGAAACAAAGACCTAAAAATGAATATGAAAGTACAGTGAACGTGGTTCCCTTAACATTTTGCATAAACAGCCCAAGACTGGATTACAGACCATTAAAATCAATCAATCAATGAAAATATCGTGTATCTTTAAAATCTAAAAATCAAAGTTAAGTTTTTGTCTAGTCAGTCATATAATAATGATGATATCAAATATTTATTTGATATCACATTGTTCGCATTCGTTTTATACAACCATACATTAGAGCAATTATTTTATAATGAAAATAAAATGTTTATAACACAATAGTAAAAAAAAATTTGATATAAACGATATGATATATGAAAATACTAAAAAAGAATTTGAGATAAAGATGATTGATAAAATGATTTTAACGGCATGTCAATCCGTTTAGGGTTATGTATATAGGTTAGGTTTATATTTACACTTCTTATTGAGTTTTTTCTTCTCAGTTTGATGATATCAAGTTTTACTATCTAGTAAAGAAAATTTGTATGGTTTCAAGTATTCCAATCAATTACAAATAATCATACGGTTTGATGTAATGATTTTATCAAACAATATCATTTGTTTGTTTCAAGTAACAAAGATTTTTTGTAAACAATTATAGCTTCAATTAACCATTTCTAATACAAAAAAATATAAAGAGTTACATGGTATCAGGTATTCCTATCGAATACGAATCATTTGAAACAGATCTATTTGACTCATAGAGGGAACACAAACAGGTACTTGTATTCTTGGGCAAAGTGCACCAGGGACTAATGACAATTAAGGTGTCCTTCACACTCCAAGGAAATCCCTTTTTACTGAATTGTCTATTCCAAATCGTACACTGAAATTTTCGTGTTCCTATAAACTAATCTCTGACTTCTCAAAGAATTTGTCTTTTAATTGGAATCATTTTGAGATGAGGCTTTTAATCTGAGAATTAATTTTTATTTATTACGGACTTTTCCCCCTCATCTTGGAACCGAAGAGACTGAACGCCTCTATCCGCTGCGCCACGGACCCGTGGCGCAGCGGATAGAGGCGTTCAGTCTCTTCGGTTCCAGGTGAGCATTGTCAGAAGATAGTGGTTTCAAATCCTACCCAAGTAGGCCAGAGGTTTACTTGGTCAAAAACGTGGTGCGATAGACAACAACTATGGAAGGCAGTAATTACTGGGAATACGGTTACAAGATTCAGCATTCCTATAATAATAACCTGAAGAAGGCCAGAGGTAAAGTTTGGCCGAAACCTAGTGAAAGATGAAACAACACAAAAACTACCAAGATGATGGGGAAAAGTCCTCAATGAATAAAAATTATTTCTCTAAGAATGTAAAACAAACATGCCGGTAGAATGAGTGTCACAACAACAGTGCCGTTAGAACGAGTATACACAAAATAGTACCGTAAGAACGAATGGGGATACTGTTCATCACAGGTTTGACTAAATCACTCTAGGTTTACTCACATACACACACACACACACACACATATATATATATATTATATATATATATATATATATATATATATATATAATTTAGACTATTTTCCAAAAAATGCAGTCAATAATTAAATAAATAAATAAACAGAAAATGATTAACTATGATTCATTAAATTGGTAATTGAATTGGAATTTGTTTGGTTTGGTTTGGTTTTATGGCATATCAACATTTATAGGTTATTTAACGCAAAATCCATTTTTATGTAAATAATCAGTTCTATTTAAAACAATTCGGTTTAGCGTGAGTACACAGTTTAATTGTCAAAAACATTTCTATTTCAAACTATTCAGTTATATATAACAATTCAGTTTAAGGTAAGTACAGTTTCAGTGTCAAAAATAGTTTAATTTAAAACAATTCAGTTTAGCAAAAGCACACAGTTTTAAATGTAAGTACAGTTTAATTTTTAAAAAAATATCTTTATTTCAAGCTATTAAGTTTAGTCAAGCAATTCTACTTTAGCTAATTCAGTTTTGTAAAAGTACAGATTTTGTTTACACACAGTTATATTTCTGAATAGTTCTATGTTAAACAATTTAGTTTAGTGTAAATACAGTTTCAATGTCAAAAAACAGTTGCAGTTATATGTAACAATTCAGTTAAGTCTAAATACAGTTTTAATGTCGAAAAAACAGTTCTATTTCAAACAATTCAGTTAAGCATAAGCACGCAGTTAAAACGTAAGTACGGTTTAATTGTCAAAAACATTTCTATTTCAAGCTATTCAGTTTAGTCAAGCAATTCAGTTTAGCATAAGTATGCCGTTAGTTCTATTTAACCCATAGATAGGGCCCAATCAGGTGCTACCACTCCGGGCCAGAGTGGACCTGGAAGCGATGGCAATGAAGGGGTACTCCGCATTCCCCAAAGCTTCAGTATTGCTGGAACCTCATCATCAGATTGTGTAGTGTCATATCCAGGACACTCGTTGGGGGGGGTGTCTTACCCTTCTGCAGAGAAGCAGTCGGTGTATTCTACAGCCGCAGCCGACTGGGTAATTGGAATTTGTAATTCATATAAGTGAGCTTGTAATTTGCCGTGGGTTTACAATAATTAACATTGGTTTTATTTTTTAGTTCATTTTTATGATAAAAAATGATTTGCTAAATCGAGATTGGCAGAATAATTTTGTTATAAATGTTTGAATTTTTTGACATGTTTTATTATCTCTGTTAAATTTGAAGTATGATGAGACTGGATATAGTTTTATATGTCATCATTTTTGATACGCAATGTTACTTGAAGTTATAGGCTACCTTTAACTTTTTTCTGTTTGGTTGTAAATGTGAAAAATTCATTTTAATTCCGTTTCTTCTTGGATCTGATGAAGCCCTGTTAATTCTTTTTAAAACATTGATTTATAACAATACTTTTAACAGGATGGAATAAATTTATTATCTTAATGTGACTGATTGTTGTTTTTAATTTTTTGAACAAAAAAAGTATATATATATATATATATATATATATATATATATATATATGCTAAAATCTAAGTATCACAAAATTATTTCTGCTATATTTAAAATCAACATGACCTTTATAATACGAATCATTCATACAGTATTTGCTGCCGAGGGGTAAGAACTCTACCCCTACAACGCGCAAAAATGTATTCCCTATACTGCTTCAGATGATGAGACCCAGTTCAGGATATCTTATGAATGCGGAGTATCCTTTCTTTGGAATTATTCATCGGTCGACACCGAAAGAAAATGGCGTTAGAACGAGTGTCTTCAAAGCAGTGCCGTTAAAAAAGGGGCCCATAAAATTCATTTTAACGAATTTCCTGGAAATAGTGCCATTAGAACAGGTCTTCTTAAAATGGTGATATTATAACAATTGCTCCTTATGACAACGTGAGTCCATAAACAGTGCTACTCAAACGCCGTCGTTTGGAGTGGTGCCAGTAAAACGACTCCCCTAAATAGCGCCATAAAAAGTTTCACATTGATGGTGCCGTTAGAACGAGTCTCCATAAAATGGTGTTGTTATAACAAGTGTTCCTTACAACAACGAGTGTCCATGAACAATGTTACAAAAAAAAAAAAAAACAGTGCTGTTAGAACTAGTGCCAATAAAACGAGTCAGCTAAATAGCGTTATAAAAATAAGTGTCACAAAGATAGTGCCGTTAGAACGAGTCTCGTAAAAATGGGGTTGTTAAAACATGTTTTCCAAATAACAAAGAGAGTCCATAAACGGTGAGTTACAAAAACAGTGCGTTTGATCTAGTGTCAGTAAAACTCCTAAATAGCACTGTAAAAACAAGTGTCACAAAACAGTGCCGTTTGAACGATTTTCCTTAAAATAGTAACGTTACAAGGAGTATTACCTAAATAAAACCGTTAAAACGAGTGTCACAAAAAAGTATCGATACAAAGAGTTTCCTTAGAATAACAACGTTACGGCGAGTGTCGTATGAATAATAAATAATACATGGAGAACAAGTCACACAAAAAAAGTGCCGTTAGAACGAGTCTCACTAAAACCATACCGTTAGAAGGAATATCCTTAAAATAGTGTTGTCCCTTTTTATGGACGGGTGACCATAAACATGGTTGCAAGTGTTAAAACCTGTGTCGCAAAAAAACAATTCCGTTAGAACAAGTGTCAGAAGAACAGTTCCGTAGGAACGAGTTTCCGTAAAATAATTATGCCAGAACCAGTGTCACTTAAATAGTGCCGAAAGAACGAGAGTTACAAAAACAGCGCTGTTAGAGCGAATTTACATAAAATAATAACTTTTGTGAAAAAGTTCCGTTAGAGAAAGTTTCATAAAATGTGCCGTTAGAATGAGTATCCTGGACGAGTGTCCATGAACAGAACTATAAGTGCCATAACCTATTTCAGTAAAAACAGTGTCGTTAGAACGAGTTTCATTAACTTTAACGTTACATTAGAACCAATGTCACTAAAAACTTTGCCGTTAGAACGAATTTCTTTAAAACAGTAACGTTAGTGCGAGTGTCATTTAAACAGTGCCGTAAGAGCGAGTGTCACAAAAAATGCTGTTAGAATGAGTGTTACTAAAACAATACTGAACGAGTTTCTCTAAAATTGTAATATTAGAACGAATGTCACATAAAAAAGCCGTTAGAAAGCATAAAAAAGCCGTTAGAAAGAGAGTAAGTAAAAAGTACCGTTATCTGGACTTTCCTTGAAATCGTGTTGTCTCTTTTAAGGGAGGAGTTTCTGTAAACAATACTATAAAGACTAAAAACAGTGCCGTTAGAACGAGTGTCAATTAAGAGTGCCCCTAGAAGGATCATTCTCAAAATAGTATAGTCCTTTTTTATAGACAAGTGTCCATAAACAGGGTAATATTACTAAAAATAGTGACGTTAGAACGGTTTTCATTAAAATAGTGCCTTTAAAAGGAGTGACACATGAAAAGTTCCGTTTATAAGAGGGTCTTTAAAAAGTGCCGTTAGAAAGGATATTATTAGAATAGTATTCTCTCTTTTTTAAGAAAAAGTGTCCATAAACAGTGGTGTAAGTGTCAGAATTTCTATCACTAAAACCAGTTAAAATTGGTTTTCTTTGAATAAATAAATGCATTATAATCAATATCAATGACGAAGTGCCGTTTGAACGAATGTCTTAAAATAGTGACGCTAAGAACCATTGCCACTTATATAGTGCCGTTTCAACGAGTGTCTCAAAAAATGTGCTGGTAGAAAAAGTTTCCTTAAAAGAGTTATGTTAGAACCAGTGTCACTTAAACAGTGCCGTTTGAACGAGTGTCTTAAAATAGTGGCGCTAAGAACCAGTGCCACTTATATAGTGCCGTTTCAACGAGTGTCTCAAAAAATGTGCTGGTAGAAAAAGTTTCCTTAAAAGAGTTACGTTAGAACCAGTGTCACTTAAACAGTGCCGTTTGAACGAGTGTCTTAAAATAGTGGCGCTAAGAACCAGTGTCACTTATATAATGCTGTTTCAACGAGGGTCTCAAAAAATGTGCTGGTCGAAAAAGTTTCCTTAAAAGAGTTACGTTGGAACCAGTGTCTCTTAAATAGTGCCGTTTGAAAGAGTGTCTTAAAATAGTGGCGCTAAGAACCAGTGCCACTTATATAGTGCCGTTTCAACGAGTGTCTCAAAAAATGTGCTGGTAGAAAAAGTTTCCTTAAAAGAGTTACGTTAGAACCAGTGCCACTTAAACAGTGCCGTTTGAACGAGTGTCTCAAAAACAATGCCGTTAAAACAATTTTCCTTAAAATAGTAGCGTCAGGATGTGTATATTTTAAATAGTGCAATTAGAACCAGTGTCACTTAAAAGAGCCGTTCAAACGAGTATCATTTAAATAGTACCATTAGAAAGAGAGTCACTACAAAATGCAGTTTGAAAAAGTATCCATAAAATAATGTCTTTTTTTATAGACATTGTTATAAGTGTTAGAACTTGTGTCACTTCAATAGTGCCGTTAGAATGAGTATCACTAAAATGTGTCGTCAGAGTGAGTATCCCCAAAATAGTGACTCTTTTAAGAGAGAGTGTTTTTAAAAACGGTGCCTTATGAAAGAGTGTCCTTACTGTTGTAAGAACAATCTTTCAAACCCTGCCATTAGAGTGAATGTCTCTAATATAGGATTTTCCCCAAAATAATGCCATTAGAACAAGTGCTAGTAAAAAAGAGCCGTTGAAACGAGTTTCAGTAAAAAAAAAAAAGTATCGTTAGAATGATTCTCCCTTAAATAGTTCCGTTATATCGGGTTCAATTAGAAAAAACTATCCATAAAACGCTGTTGTTTCCACGAACTCCTTTTTTTAACAGTTCCGTTCGAACGAATATCCCTTATCTGTGCAGTTATAACAGTTTTGCTGGAACGAATGTTCCTTTAAAAGTGCTTTTTAAACAAGTACCTAAAAACAGAATTGAAACTTTACTAACAATGACCCTAAAATACTGCCTTTATGACGAGTGCCTCCAAAACAGTGCCGTTTGACCGAGTGTCCATTTAAACTGCGGCGCTAAAACACTTTTTTTTATTGAAACAGTGTTCCTAAAATAATACCGTAAGAACAAGTTTCAAGAAAACCGTGTCGTTAGAACGTGTGTCCTTAAAATAGTGTTCTTATAAGAAGTGTCCCAAAAATAACGGTGTTTTAAATCATGACAGAACGAATGTTTCTAAAAACAGTGCCGTTATAACGAGTGACCCAAAACTGTGCCAGCACTTGGAGCAAGTTTTTTTTCTCAATATTCAATTTTTATCTAACAAGAGTTACAAAACTGTACCGATAGAACGAGTGTCATTGAAACAGTGCCGTTAGAACAAGTTTCATTAAACTGATGTTGTTTTTACTGAGTGCTATTAAAGCAGTGCCGAAAGAGTATGCATTGTTAGAATAAGTGTCCTAAAAAACTGTTTGCGACTAGTTTATGAAAATAGTTAGTTTGAATGACTCCAAAATAGCGCCGTTATAGCAAGTGTGCTTTAAATTGTGCCGTTAGAACGAGTGTCCTTAAGATGGTGTTGTTATAAGTACCTTTCATAACAATGAGTGTCCATAGACAGTTTTTTTAGTGTTAGAGATGGTGTCACTAAAAACAGTTCCGTTAGAACGATTTATTGAACGATTGTCTCATTTGATCGGGGAAATTCTTCTTGTCATGATCTAGAGTGGTCCAGATTAAAGGACACAAAATAAGACGTCATGGCCCAAAATACCCAACAAGTGCGTCAGTAATTCTTACGTTGCCGATATTCCTTACCTAAACCCACTCTTCTGGGTCAAGAATAGCAATTCATGATGAGGTGGTGTTATGTGATCATTAAAATGAGATATGATGACCTTTTCAAAGATTTCCTCTTGGTACTTTTCGCCTTTAATGCTGCCTTATAATGTCACCAAGTCATTGCGTGAGCAGCAATCCCAGTGATGTTGAGGCTTTGGGGAATGCGGAGTACCCCTTCATTGCCATTGCTCCTAGGTCTACTCTGGCCAGATGTGGTAGCATCTAATAGGGCCCTATCAATGGGTTAAATAAAACTAACTGCATACTTATGCTAAACTGAATTGTTTCACTAAACCGAATAATTTTAAATAGAAATGTTTTTCACAATTAAACTGTACTTACATTTAAACTACGTGCTTATCCTAAATGGAATTGTTTGAAATTGAACTGTTTTTGGCATTGAAACTGTACTTACACTAAACTGAAAAGTTTAATATAGAATTGTTTTGACATTTAACTATGTAAACAAAATCTATTTAAACTACGTACTTATCCTAAACTGAATTGCTTGAAATAGAACTATTTTCATAAAAATGGATTCAGCGTTAAATAACCTACAAAGGTTGATATGCCATAAAACCTAACCAACCAACCAGCTGTCCAGATTCTAACTTAGCCACGATAAAAAAGAACCTTTTTCAGTGTGCTATGCTGATTATACCCAATTCGCTTTGTGCACCATATTCGACTTCTGACATCAATTACATGAAATAGAAACTGACTTCTATCCGACCAGTGAACCATCTTTCAAGATGTTACAACCAACTCTTCCCCAGAAATACTCTAAACATTACTGCTTATGTCTTGGAGTGAGAAGAACGCACCGGAAAAGACCTCATAAAATAAGATAAACAGCTTGTAGCCTTTTTTAAACGCTTTTGAAGGTTACTCTGAATTTGGCATTCGGTTGGTCTCAAGAAAGAAACTCATTCAATTGTATTCTTTTCTTAAGAGATTCAAAGAAATCCTGTCGTTACGAGCACTTGTTTTTCATTGGCTTTCTGGTCATCGAACTGTTCTTTACATCACCTTTAGTACCGGGAGACTAAGTTGATGTCGTCTAATTTGTCTAAACGACAACATATTACTCCGTCTCCTGAACAGTCAGCGAGAATTTAATGACACTTATTCCTCGCTTCGGAATAATGCAATGCTTGGATTTAAATTAAAAAATCTGCGTTTTGTCAGTAAATACTTGCTTAGCGAAATGCAATAATAAGACCTGTGGTTCCCATCCTTTATTACCTATGGCTTCTTTTGATTCCTATTTCATTCTGAATTAGCCCCATAGCGATTCGATGTTAAAAATCCAATTGTAATTAAATATTATTTGGAATTGTATAAAAGTGTTATATAATGGCCGAGGGATTTCGTTTTATATATCTTGCCTTTGGGTTTAGTTAGGCTCAGCACATGGGTTAGTTAGGTGCAAACGTGAGCGTAGGTGTTCACGCGCGCGGGGAGGATGTGTCATTCATAGATGTCAAAATAAAAATCCCAGATGGAAAGGTTGACCAGTGGATGTGAATGACGTCATGAACCGGAAGCGAACGCGGAGGATTTGGGGGATTTTGAAAAAAGTCAGAGTTGAGTCTTGCCGTCCAAAGAAGAAGGGTGACCTTTGCTTGCTCGCCGAGGCTTTGTGGCGGGTGCCACACGTGTTGGGGGTGGGGCAGATGGAAAAGCAAGCATAGAAAGATTGTGCCTCTCTCCTTATGTCGAAAAACCTTTTAACTCAAAGGTAATAAAAAGTTTCGTACCTGAACTAAGAAGTCGTAAGTGTTTTTCGTGTTTCGGGATTCCTATGTTATATATATGTGTGCGTTATGGACATTATGAACGTTTTGCGTACCGGCATGGATATGTCTATTTCACGTATTCATATCTGGCTATGTAACAAAAGATGTTAAACTATTTGTGTATTTTAGAATACAATTTATAGCACATAAACTTTAACAATTAACTAAATTCTATGCGAAAGTAATATTTTTAGCGTAAAGTATGTTATCATTTTTAGTGAGGAAAAATTGTAACGTGCGTGTGTGTGTTTGGTTACTTCCTCGCTAAGTTTTAAAAGTAAATAAATGAGAGGGAGAGAGAGGTACGAAGTCGAAATATTTTTAGGAATAGTTTTTAATGGCCGCATGGAATATAGAGTTTGCGTTTGTGCTGCAAGCCTCGTGGGAAAGGAAAGAAGTAAAGAGACGAAATGGAGTTATGAGAGAGTTGAGATAGCAGCGTGTGTTGTTGGACGTACGAGGGATTATGTTCGCCGTATTTTAGCAAAAGTCGTGTTTGCTGTTTGAGGAAATAGACGTTGAAGTCACCGTTAGTTGTGGTTCTGGTTGTTTTGGGGAGAAGCGTGTATGCCACCAGAAAATGTTGCCCAGAGGTGAAGTAGTCGCTAGGTGCCGGAGCAGAACTAGACATCGCAATCGACATAGCCAATTTTGGGGGTGAAATAAAGTTGTTCCTGTGTGTGGCGTATTGAATTTATCTAATTCATATTCAACTGGGATCCCTTGGTCTAAGAGAAATAGACGCAATGGGATCCATAAATTAGATAGGTTCCCTCATTGTGTCCATGCTACTGCAGCTGCTATTTAAGAGCAGGCAGATGGGACGTCTGTACTGAACCAAGTCGTTCTGCGAAAAGACTGTGTTTGGCAGCTTCCCCAATTTCTGCTGCCCGGAAAGGGGCCCAGATTGAATAGGATAAATCATCCTAATTGGGTGAAATCATGCGTCAAATTAAATTACGTGCCAAACCAAAATACGGAAATTCCTTCTGCTACATATTCTCTAGTAAAATAAGTGTAAAATATCGTTGGCACCAAATGCCATTCTATAGTATTCAAGGCACTAATACCAGCACAAAACATGCTACAGTGTGTACACGGTACCAAGTGTGGTACTCTGAGATAATGGTACTTTATTGTGGCCTTTGTTCCGTGACTATTACATGCGTTTCGGGAGGTTTTGTTTATCAATCTCCTCCGTGCTCACGATGTGTTTGAAAGATCCATAGATGGGGAATGATACAATCCACCCGGAAATTCTTCGGGCGGTCGAAGTGGTTTGTTGGAGCAAGCTGCCAGGGTGCTGGCAATGCAGAGACAAGAAAAACTCTCCCTAAAAAATTAACAATTATTTATTGGAACGAATTGGCGTAACAATAATATATTCAATATATTAATACAGATAAATTGTTGCCTATTATTCATTCTGCGTATAGTTTTTCTAGCCCTCATCAAAGCACAAGAAACAGAGAAAGAACTTCTAATATGAACAGACATGTTTGCTGCTACAGTCACTCACGCCCTGTAGCAGCCCCTGAAGGGCTCTGTAGATGTCAACTCAACTGTCAACTTCTCACTGACAATTGCCTCAACTGACTAATTTTCAAAATTTACTAATCTTTATACATGTATATACTAGAATTCATTATATCTTTAGTGTGATGTCATCTCACCAAGTTATTGCGTCATCTTATCATGATCATCACACGTGTCCCCAACTTTCATCATGTTTTTATTTTACCTCAATCAAACTTATGACAAGACATGAATCTATTTTATTTACATTTGGTCTTCCCATCTAAAGATGACAAGTGTCCTCTGTCATGTTCGCTGGTGCACACGCTTGACTTTTCCAATTTGACTTACATTTACACTCAAGGATTTTAGCTAAAAGACACATAAACAACCTGACCAAACTAAATAATCCTTTTTACCCAACCCCTCCGCTCGGGCAGGATATGACACAAGGTCGATTTTTAAGCGGAGTTTAACAGGTTTCAATTCAGAGTTTTCCTTCTCCTAGACTAGTTGCCTCACCAAGGCTGAAAAACCTAGTCTGTCCTACTATTTACTCATAACTGGAGGGAGAATAATTGGATTCATACCTTTCCCAAGGGTATTAGTGCTATGTGAAATGCTATCAGTCTTGTCCAGGATTTGAACTCGTGTCACCGTGTCCATTTCCTATGACGATAACCATTACACCACGGGCATCTCCAAACTAAATAATAAGACGATACAATTTACCATTACAGTAATTATTTTTTATGTAAGTCATAAATATATAAGAAGATATTTATTTAAAAAATATACAACCTTAGTGTTTCTTTATTCAACGCAAACTTATTGGTTGATGTTGCTTTGAGAATTTTGCAAAATTCAGCTCCATCATTATCAATTAGAATCGAAATTTTCCTCTTTGTTCAATTTCCTGTTAGTTACAAACTTTTGATCGTAAGTTAGAAATATGGCTGAAACTAAATCCAACAAAGTAAGATGAAAGAAAACCTGTGAAATACAATTGCATTTTCTCCCCCAAATAGTGGATACTTTTTGCAGTGTTATTACTTTTCTGAACACTATGTTTCTTATCTTTAAATCTTGCATGAAATATTCTATCTCTCTGCAATTCAATGAGATTTCCCGGCCAACAATATATATATCTATATCTGGAACATCCATTTCAAATAAATTCTATGTTTGACTATGTTAAGCGTCAGAGAAAGAAACCGCGTTATTTCTTGCCATAAAGACATCGAAAGCAAATGTTTTGCATCAACAACTAAGAGACTTTCGTTGACATCCAGTTGATTATATTGCTTGTGTAGACCAAAAAATCCTTATATGGATCCCCATGTTATTGGTGATCCACTGATTTTGATAGAATTAAATTGGGCATTTGCCATTCCACGTATTGGCAAATATCACGGCACAATGCTTAAAGAATTGTTCTGCATTTATTTTGTCATTCAGTTCTGAGATGATAACCATTCAAACTGTATTATTTTTCGGATACTTATCATTTAATAGTCATCCGATCACAAAAATACATTGAGTTTAACATTTGAGTAGGTGAGTATATATATATATATATATATATATAGAGAGAGAGAGAGAGAAAGAGAGAGAGAGAGAGAGAGGAAGGGGATAGATAGATGTAGATATGTAGATATGTTATGATAGCATCAACGGCTCTTCATCATCATCATATCGTGCTGGTAGCACGGATATCCCTGACCCTCTCTCGCCACTCCTCCCTATCGTTCATCGCCCTAGGTAGGTCTTCAGGACAACATCCTGTATCCTCACATAGCTGCTGAATGTACGTTCGAGCTGGTCGTCCTGCTTTTGCGCGGCCATGTGTGGGGATCCATAAGAGTACATCTCTTATGAGTTCATCTCTGCTTCTCCAGCAGTGTCCTGCATGTCTGGTTCGTCTAACTTGAATAGTTTTCGTGATAGGGGGCAGGTGGCCGTACAGTTGGTGTCTTGTGGGGTGCTGCTGCCAGGACTTGTTCAGGATTGCACGCAGCATTCTTGTGTAACTGCCATCTAGTTTTTTCTCCAGCCGTTTTGATCACAAGACTAAGACTTTGTCTAATAATCACATTGACCAGTAAAACTGACTGTCACAAAGCATCAGTGACTTTGTGTCTACGCCATGCTTAACTTATATATGAATGCTATATCACCAGAATTATGATATTCTAACTCTGCTTTAATTTTTTTCTAAATGTATCTATATATATATATATATATATACTTATATACACGACCGTTAAAAAGTATTTGGCCGCCCTAACAAAGTTTATTTCTCATCGTAAAAGTTTTATTTTTAAAGAAACAAATTAAGTGTCTCAACCTTTTTATTCATTATACCAAATACAAGTCTTCCTCAGTAACATTTAACGTGACCGGATATCTTTTGAAAAATTGATTTGAAGGCGTTTTTCTTCTATAGCACAGAGCGTGAACAAAACGTTTTCTAAAAGTTACTAACCCTAACCACTTGAACTCCCATTAGACTATACTTTGTTTAATTACTGTTTGCTGGACATTACCTGTTTTACCAATGCAGAGGACATTGTTACCTGAGTCACCAGCTTGCGTGATAGAAAACTGACTCCTTAAAAAAATTACAGCACAACTGAACTATTGTCAGGAAAAAATGTGTTAACATTTATTGTGAAAAGAAGACTCCGTGAAACTGGCCTATATGTCAGAAATGCTGTCAAGAAATGACTGTGGAGGAAGCAAAATAATTTCAAAAGGCTCCAGTGGGGCAAGGGGCACCGATATTGGACAATAGGGCTGTGAAATAAAGTCTTGGGGACTGACGAATCAAAGTTCGAAATCTTTACGTCGAATAAGGTCTATCAGCGGCGAGGAGTTGGTGAAAGAGCTGCAACCCCCAGTATCACACCAACCGTAAAGAATGGAGTAGGCTATGTTGTAGTGGCGGGGGGGGGGTTCCAATTGCAAAGTCGGGGATTGAATCAGACCGGCTATCACAGCATACTACTGAATCACGTAATCCCATCTGGAATGCGGCTTGTGAGTCGTCAAGGGTTTGGATTCATGCAAGATAATGACCCAAAGTATATTATTAAACTCTGCCAGAGGTACATTTAAAGCAAAGAGGAACAGTGCATGTTTTAACTGATGTCTAAGTTAGCGCAGTCAGCTGACTTAAATCGCATTTAACTTGTGTGGTATGTTACGTAGCCAGATATACGGATATGTGTGAAATGGACATAGACTGTTCATAACATATATACATAGAACATATGAATCTCGAAACACGAAAAACACTTACGACTTCTTGGTTCAGGTACGAAACTTTTTATTACCTTTAAGTTTAAAGGTTCTTCGACATAAGGAGAGAGATACACATTCTTTCTATTCTGGCTTTTCGATCTGACCCCTCCCACCCCCGCCCCATCTCGTGCGGCGCCTGTAACTCGCAAATTCGTCTGGCCTCTGCGAGCCTCGAAAGTCGACCCTTTTCGTTTGGTGTCTAGTTTTCAACTGTACTGACTTTTTCAAATCTCCCCAAATCCTCCGCACGCTTCCGGTGCGTGATATCATTCGTACTCCCTAGCTCCGTTTCCCATCTCGGGTTTCTATTGTGACATCTCTGAGTGACACGTCCGCTCCGCGAGCGCGCGAACACCTGCGTTAATGTTGCACCTAAGTAACCCATACAGTGAGCCGAAAGGGTCTCAGCCTAACTAAACCCAAAGGCATAAAACGAAATCCCTCGGCCATTATATTACAGATGTATCTGAACAAAAAGTCAGAGCTAAACAACCTACAAGTGTGGCTCACCTCTGTCAAATCTTCAGGGAAAGTTGGGTAGAATTATCTTCTGTTTACCTTCAGTCTTTTGTAGAAAGAATGCCGAGAATCTGTGAAATAGTGATAACAGCCAAAGGGTGTTATTTTGATGAATCAAAATGTTTGGAAAATGTTTTCTTCTTGGTTAATTTGTATTTGATGAAAGTCTTCTGAGTCAACTCAGGAAGACTTTTATTTAGTATAATAAATAAAACTACTAATGTGTTTAATTCATTTCGTTAAGAATAATTCTTTTGGGATAAAAATAAAAGATTGTGTGGGTGACGAAATATTTTTCACTGGTACTGTTTGTATATATATATATATATATATCATTAAGAAAAAAACACAAACCGATCACATTAGGATTATAAATTTATTTCCATCCTGTTATGTGTTTTTGATTGGTTCAGCTCTCTTTGGAAAATTCCAACTTAAAAATATTTCTTGTCCTAATAGAATTACTCCCAACTCCAGTTTAACTGGACCGAATAATACAACCACACACACACACACACACACATATATAGAAATAATTGTGAATAATTCCGTCAGGACAAAAAATCATTCAACTATGAACATTTAAATTTTCCTGGAAAAGAGCTCAATGTAACTATATATATATATATATATATATATATATATATATATATATATATAATCAAGATATGCTGATAGCACAGCTTCCTTTGAATCTCTCAGACCGTGGGTGTAGAACTGCTTTTTATAGGGTACTGCTTCCAAGATTTCTTTATAACAGCATATAGCATCCTTGTGTAGTTCTCATCAAGTTTTCTCTTCAAGCGTTTTGTGAGTGTCCAACAGATGCAACCATATACAAGAGCAGACAAGACTCTAACTTTGAAAAATTCGAACCAATGGAAATCTGACATATCTATAATTAATATATATATTAGTTTTTATATATCTAATAGCATGGATCTTATCTGCGACCACTAGTTTCATGCTTTCTTTACACGGCAATCATCAGGCAGAAAATGATGACTGTTGTATAAAGACGGCATGAAACCAGTGTTTGCAGATAAGCATCCATGCTATTAAATATATATAAATATGAAAAAGAATTATTTATATTTATTCATAATTATGTTATCTAATAGCTCTATCAGAGCTAATTATACCGCATTTGGTCTGCCAATAACCCATCAGCTGAGATAGTGACAAACATAAACCGTTGTAAATAAAGTAAAAAATCTCCTAATTATACCGCATTTGGTCTGCCAATAACCCATCAGCTGAGATAGTGACAAACATAAACCGTTGTAAATAAAGTAAAAAAGTAAAGTTGCCGACAGACGTCGAGGGCGACCAGAAGGCTCCCTTTTCAATAGCTACTACACCTAGGAGTAGGGGAGGGCTTTACTCCTTTTCCTGGATTGCTCCACTTGATACGTACCTTATATTGCTGAGTGTTAAACAAGGAGATATCAAGTACCATTTTTAAAGTCTTTGGTATGACACAACCGAGGATTGAACCCAGGTCTCCTGGGCCATTGGCGAACACTCTACACACTAGGCAAATGAGCCGGTTAAACTGTAGTAATATATATATATATATATATATGCCTGTGGTGTAATGGTTATCAAATCCTGAACGAGACTGATTGCATTTGACATTGCACTAATACCCTTGGGAACGGTATGAATCCAATTATTCTCCCTCCAACTATGGGTAAATAGTAGAGTAGACTGTTTTTTCCAGCCTTTGTGAGGCAACTAGTCTGGGAGAAGGAAAACTCTGAACTGAAAACCTGTTAAACCCCGCTTAAAAATTGACCTTGTGTCATATCCTGCCCGAGCAGAGGGGTTGGGGAAATATATATATATATATACGAACGTGTGTGTGTGTGTGCATACAGGTATATTGAACGACGTTTTATGATAAATTTTAGCGTCAATAACAAGGAATCGTTCATTACTCAAGATATGCATTTGACACATTGAAGTTTGCCTCGTTTCAAGGCCTGACCATGACGTCACTTCGATCCAAATATTTCTGCATAAAGACTATTAACAAAGATTATAAAGTCTTTACAAAACATTGTTTATTATTTATAACACCAGTGCATGAAATAATGTATAAATGTTTGTTATAGTCAAGGGGAGGTTCAAATGATGACACGACACAGAAATAAGTGATAAGAAATCTTTTGAAGGAAAATGGTACATACACAAGCGATAGCTGGGAGAAACCCCTTCTCACCTTAACAATATTACTATTATTATTATAAGATCTCAGTTGGTATATTTCACATGAGGACGAGTCCATTAATAGGGGACACCCCAACTCTTTTACAAATGGAAAACAAAATTTCCTAAAAGTTTGGTTTTCTTGGATAAAAAAAAAACTTGTTTTGGCATTAGTTCAGCTACGTAGAAACACGTTGTATCAGACAATGGGACATGGTTACAAAAGTCATTATTATATCAATAATGCTATTGTGTATCAATGATGGGGCTTTAATATTCTTGCAATATCCAAGTTTACACTTCAGGCTACATCAAGGTCTAGACTACATTGTCTTTCTATAGTAGTACGTTGTTTTTGATAAGATTACAGTAGTTTTGAAACGATAAAAGAGAGTCTAAATGTTTTCTCTTAATGTCAATGAATGCTGAAATATTTTTGTTGGCTCGCATAGACAAAAGTTTGAGGTAGTTCGTATAAGCACAATATATGATTAAAAAAAAACATCAGAGCTCATTTTTTAACACAATTCAGTAGTCTCAAGGATATAAAATGATTAAACATTTCTATTCGACCCAATGATGGCACTCTAACTGGTATTAACACTCCGGGTGACAGTGGACTTGAGAGTAATGGCAATGAAGGAGTACCCAACATCCCCTAACCCTCCGAAAGAAAGAAAGAAAGATAAAATATAGATATATAAGAATGATAAGAGAGAAGAAATTAAAAGGTAAAAGAAACGGAGATGAGAGAGACAGAGACAGAGAAAGAAAGAGGTGTGTGTGTGTGTGTGTGTGTGTGTGTGTGTGTTTGTGTGTGTGTGTGTGTGTGTGTGTGATTGATATTATTGTTCATCAGATTTTCTCCAATGGTAATCTAAAGGCTAATAATTTAAATATGAGGAGATAATGATCCATCCAATTGTATAATTAACAGTTAATCGATCTTAATTTGTTTCTAACTAGATTAATGGTGGCTGTAGATGAATGTTTATTAATACAGACAAAAATTTGAATTGGAGTTTTGAAGATAAAAAGAAAGAAAAGTGAAAGGAAAGACGGGAGAGAAGAAAAGGAACTTGACATTGAGAATTAAAATAAAATTGTTAAAAAGAAAATGGCGGTCAACAAATGAAAAACAGCAGAAGATAATATGGAGAGAAGGAAAAAGAAGGAAAAATGAATGAAATAAAAGAGAAAGAAATGGCATGGAGGTCAAAAAAGCGATAAACCTCAAATGAAGAAAGAAAAAATGAATTTGAAAATTAGTTACGAAATTGAAAAATATGAAGAAATAAAGAAAGAAAGATTAAAAGGATAAACGAGTACATAAAGAAAGAAAGAAAGAAAGGATAAACGAGTACATAAAAGAAAGAAAGAAAGAAAGAAAGAAAGGATAAACGAGTACATAAAAGAAAGAAAGAAAGAAAGAAAGGATAAACGAGTACATAAAAGAAAGAAAGAAAGAAAGAAAGAAAGAAAGGATAAACGAGTACATAAAAGAAAGAAAAAAGAACGAAAGGATAAACGAGTACATAAAAGAAAGAAAGAAAGAAAGAAAGAAAGAAAGGATAAACGAGTACATAAAAGAAAGAAAGAAAGAAAGAAAGGATAAACGAGTACATAAAAGAAAGAAAGAAAGAAAAAAAGAAAGAAAGGATAAACGAGTACATAAAAGAAAGAAAGAAAGAAAGGATAAACGAGTACATAAAAGAAAGAAAGAAACAAAGAAAGAAAGGATAAACGAGTACATAAAAGAAAGAAAGAAACAAAGAAAGAAACAAAGAAAGAAAGGATAAACGAGTACATAAAAGAAAGAAACAAAGAAAGAAAGAAAGAAAGAAAGGATAAACGAGTGCATAAAAGAAAGAAAGAAAGAAAGAAAGGATAAACGAGTAGATAAAAGAAAGAAAGAAAAAAGAAAGAAAGGATAAACGAGTACATAAAAGAAAGAAAGAAAGAAAGAAAGGATAAACGAGTACATAAAAGAAAGAAAGAAACAAAGAAAGAAAGGATAAACGAGTACATAAAAGAAAGAAAGAAACAAAGAAAGAAACAAAGAAAGAAAGAATAAACGAGTACATAAAAGAAAGAAAGAAAGAAAGAAAGAAAGGATAAACGAGTACATAAAAGAAAGAAAGAAAGAAAGGATAAACGAGTACATAAAAGAAAGAAAGAAAGAAAGAAAGAAAGGATAAACGAGTACATAAAAGAAAGAAAGAAAGGATAAACGAGTACATAAAAGAAAGAAAGAAAGAAAGAAAGAAAGGATAAACGAGTACATAAAAGAAAGAAAGAATGAAAGAATGAAAGAAAGGATAAACGAGTACTTAAAAGAAAGAAAGAAAGAAAAAAAGTAAGAAAGAAAGTAAGTAAGTAAGTAAGAAAGAGGAAGTTTTCAACCAAAATAAAAAAATGAAAGACGAAGTAAGGAAGAAAGAAAGGATGAAAACAAGAAAAAAGAAAATGATGGAAAACGTTAAAAAGAAAGAAAGAAAGAAAGAAAGAAAGGATAAACGAGTACATTAAAGAAAGAAAGAAAGAAAGAAAGAAAGGATAAACGAGTACATAAAAGAAAGAAAGAAAGAAAGAAAGGATAAACGAGTACATAAAAGAAAGAAAGAAAGAAAGAAAGAAAGGATAAACGAGTACATAAAAGAAAGAAAGAAAGAAAGAAAGAAAGTAAGTAAGTAAGAAAGAGGAAGTTTTCAACCAAAATAAAAAAATGAAAGACGAAGTAAGGAAGAAAGAAAGGATGAAAACAAGAAAAAAGAAAATGATGGAAAACGTTAAAAAGAAAGAAAGAAAGAAAGAAAGAAAGAGTTTTAAAAAAAGGAAAGGGAAAGAGAAGTAATTAGAGAAAATGCATAATAAGAAAGAAAGAAAAAGAATGAAATCAGAAAAAAGAATGAAATCATGAAAGAAGAAATAACTGACAAAGAAAAAAGTAATCAAAATCTATGAAAATCCCGAAGAAATGATGAAAGTGTTTATAAAACTCGAGAAGAAACTTAAATATTTTATGAAGTAGAAAAAAATGGAAGAAAGTAAAAGAAAAAAGAAAAAGTTCTTGTGAGGGGGGAAATTGACTAGAGTAAGAAATTTTGACGAAATTTAAGAAAGAAAGAAAGAAAGAAAGAATAAGAAATTAAAAAGTAAAGAAAGAGGAAACAAAAGAGAATGATGAAAGAAATGGAAAAAGAAAAAAAAGTGGGAATTATGAGAAGAAGAAGAAGAAGAAGAAGAAGAAGAAGAAGAAGAAGAACAAGAACAAGAACAAGAACAAGAAGAACAAGAACAGGAAGAACAACAACAAGGTGGCAAAATTAAAGGTAGGAAGAAGTAAGTTACTCAGTAGAAAAGAAGATGAAGGAAAGGAAGGAAAGATAAAGAAAACAGAAAAAGAAAGAATAGAGAAGAAGAACAAGAAGAACAAGAAGAAGAAGACAGAAAATGAAACGATGAAAAAGGAAAGAGTAAGTTACTAAATAGAAAACGAAATGGAAAAAAAATAAAGAAAAAAAGTAGGAGTCATGATATAAAGAAGAAGAAGAAGAAGAAGAAGAAGAAGAAGAAGAAGAAGAAGAAGAAAAAGAAGAAATGAGAATTTTCGTACTAAAAAGATAAAAAAAGAGAAAAAAATGCAAAATGGAATCTGAGAGAGATAACGAAAAGAAAACAGACGAGAAGGAAACTGTAAGAAATAATAGAAGGTTTGTTGTTTGTTCAAGGGAGACGATAAGTGATTATTAAAGATAAACGAAATCAATCAGTTTAGATGACCTTACAAATCGCTCCATAAGGAATTTAAAAGCTAATTACCAGATAAATGAAGTTAATCAGCTCATACATAACTGAAGACATACGAAAATGGCGTTTGGACATTTTATAATCAAACCTGGAATTCAAATCTGTAATTATTCATTATTATATCGTAACACGCACACACACACGCACACGCGCATGCACACACACACACACACACACACACACACACACACACACACACACACACACACACACACACATAAGCATATACATATATATAATATTAATATTTTAGTTGGCTATATTTGTGAATAAAGTGTACTCAATATCAGTGTTAGAGCATTTGTAGCTGTTGGTATGAAGTAGAAGATTGAATATCGCTTCGTGACTATTAGTTCCTCGTCTATGTGATCAACATTGGTCTGAAAACTAACACACACCAATGTTCTTAGACTTTGCCTCTACTCTCTCCGAAGTATATATATATATATATATATACATGTTTATGATATCCAGTCTGCGTCCAAAAACAGTGGGTGTGGATTATTTTTTTATAGAATATATGAGGAATATCATATAAATCTTGGCCCTCGCTGCCCTCGCCTGTGAATCTGAATTATTTCTATTTTTATTCTTATTTTTATTTTTTTGTTTTTTTGTTTCTTAAATACGAACTGTAATTCCACATTCTCTTTTCTGCAACTTCGAGAAAAGCATGTAAAATGTCATCTGACGAGACGGAGAGTATAGTAATATTCTCCGCCAAAATAAATTTATAATGACAACTTAACCAAGTTTGAGTTTCCATCCGATTACATTATATATATATATATATATATAGGTATTATTCGGTCCAGTTAAACCGGAGTTGGGAGTAATTCCATCAGGACAAAAAAAAAAAAAACATTCAGCAGTGAACATTTAAATTTTCCTGGTAAAGAACTCAATGTAACTGACATTATAAAGCAATAATTTCTTTAAGAAAAAACAAAAACTGGTCACATTAGGATTATAAATTTATTTCCATCCCGTTATGGGTTTTGATATGAATCAATAACACCAAAAATAACAGGATTTCTTCAGATCTTATGGATAAAATAATTCAGAATAGACACAGGAAAAAAGGGTGTGAGGGGTTAGAAGAGGGGTGAAGAGTCCCCACCCATTTCGCCAACTTCCGGTTTTTTTTTTGTTTTTATTACCGGTTGGAATTATAGTAAATTAATCTTTTTTATTTTTTTAATTCTAAATACATTTCAACTTAAAAAGGATACAGTAATACTTATATTAAATTAAATTCAAAATTTTAAATTTAAATTCAAAATTATTATTTGAGCCAATTAATTCAGTTACCCTTAAATTGAAAAGTACGTACACATCACATGGTTTCTTATAATCTTTTTATTTTATTTTATTTTTATTCATTTAACATTAAATCTCAATTTAATATGTTTTTTTTATTTAAGCAGTATCTATGATAATTTGTCAGTAGTTTAAATTTATTCCTATGTTTACATCTAGCTATTAATTCGCTGATTTAATAATTTTTCAGGTTCTGGGTATATCATTATTTGTATTTTTTCCTCTAGGCACAGATTACATCTACTATCAAAGCATTTTGAGTCGTAATCTCAGGATGCAATAACAGGTAAATAATCTTCATGACATCTCTTTTTTTTTTTTTCGATGCGTCAGATTCCATTGGGGTATTTGATACCCGTAATAAGAAACGATGCATAACAGTCATCTTAGAAGAAGGAATCATTATTCTCAAGGAGTCTCAACAGCACGGATCCATTTTGTTCTCTATCTTTCTCTCTCGCCATTAGTCCTGAGATTCCATCGTTCTTGGCAAGACCCCCACAAAAATGGTGTTCTGGTTATGATACAAATCTGTATCCATATTTTTAAGTCGAGGAAATAATATTTTGAATTGAATTACCGTGACCAGAAAATCCAATGAACAACCACGCACGACATACGGGAACAGTGTACAGCTGTTTTGACCCTATTAGACCCTATTTGACCCATAGATAGGACCTTATCAGGTGCTACCACTCCAGGCCAGTGTGGACGTGGGAGTGATGGCAATAAATGGGTACTCGGCATTCTCCCCAGCTCTTGCATTCCTCCTCCTCATCATCATCATCATGTCGTGCTGCTAGCACGGATATCCCTGACCCTCTCTCGCCACTTTTCCCTATCGTTCATCGCCCTAGGCAGGTCTTCAGGACAACATCCTGTATCCTCACATAGTTGCTGAATGCATGTTCGTGCTGGTCGTCCTGCTTTTGCACGGCCATGTGTGGAGGTCCATAAGAGTACATCACTTAAGAGTTCGTCCCTGCTTCTCCAGCAGTGTCCTGTATGTCTGGTTCGTCTAACTTGAATAGTTTTCGTAATAGGAGGCAGGTGGCCGTACAGTTGGTGTCTTGTGGGGTGTTGCCGCCAGGACTTGTTCAAGATTACTTGCAGCATTCTTGTGTAATTGCCGTCTAGCTTCTTCTCCAGCCGTTTTGTTAGAGTCCATGTAGTGCATCCGTATAGCAATATCGATGTGACCGCTGCCTGGAAGAAACTGCGTTTCATTTTATCGGTTAGGTCTGACTGAAATCTGACCATCAGATTGTTTAGTGTCACATCTAGGACACTCGTTGTAGGAGTCTTACCTCTCTGCAAAGACGCAGTCAGTGTATTCTACAGCCCCAAAACGATGTCAGCTACAAACTATTCTTTTAAAAATCATATACAGGCATAAGCTGGATTTGACATTAAATAACTATTAAGGATAGATTCGCCTTTAAAACGATAAACTTTGTGAGCACATTGTATTACGTACACCCTAACTTATTACTCGGGGGTGTGCTACTCAATTTAACTGTTATCCTTGCTGGCTATAAAATTGGTGACCAGAGTTCAAATTCTGGACAAGGCTGTTAGCATTTCATTTTGTTTATATGTCCTTAGTAACCGTAAGTCTTCGAACTCTAGCCATGGGTAACTAGTAGGACAAGCTTAGTTCATTAGCATTGGTTAGGCAACCAGTCTAGGAGAAAGAAAATGAATTCAAACTAACAGTCCTTCGCCTATAAATTGACCTTGTGTCACATCCTGTCTATGACAGAAGGGTTGGGTAAATACATACTCCTTATATAAAAGATGAAAATGCACAAAAATGAATTCTATAAAATTATATTCATCCTTCATGTACTTAGGAATTTCATGAATTGGTTCTATTGACGAAACCGAATTTTTATATCCTGTTGAAATTGTGCAAATATCCGCCCTTACCACAAATTTCACTACACAAAGGTTGATTCACTCCTACAATTTGTAAGTAATCGCCGGGAGAAAGAAAGTGATTATGAAAGTTGAGTCGACCACGTTAGCTGGACAAAGAGAAGCAAAATGTCATGAAGAGAAAGAAAAGAAGACACAGACCTTGAATTTTCTTCCTGGTTTTCTGTGGTAATTCTGACTTGCTTGTCCACTGGTTTTGTTTTCAAAACACTAGCCACATCTTTGTGTTTTTTACCTTGTCACGTCTTCGAGCCAACTTCTCCCGCCTGATATCAAAGGGAGAACCATATCCGTTTCCTGTGTTTCCAAAGCTCCACAGAAGATTTGGGACCTCTGTTTTGTTTTTTTGTTTTTTTTTTTGCCATTTTTAATTAATGTAGTCGCTCACCCGTGAAAGGCTGACCTTCAAGTGCTTTGGGCTAAGTCACTCAGATGTCAGCTGGCCACTCCCGTAGATTCTATATCTGCCTTTTTTTCTTATTATTTTTCTTCTCACTTTCTCCTTCCCCTCATTCGCTTTGTAACTTTGACCTACCATATCACGTTACACAAATCTGCCGGCTTTGCAACACCCTGAATATATGTTGTCTAAATCTATGAGACGAAGCTTGGTGATTTTTATCATAAAAGGTTTTCGGACTATTGTCATCATCACTATTGTTATTTCCACAACGTTTCGGCCGATATGTCCTCCAGACTTCTCAGATGTTAGTTGAACTCAGGAAAAAAAATCTGAATATGAGCACAGGTAAAAAATCATACATAACAGTTGTAATCCTAGTTAAGTAAGAACATTACGTTTATAAGTCCCAAAAATTCACTCTGAATTGTCCAGCAGGACACATAGCGTAAAGGTTATAGGCGTTTGTTCCCTAAGCTTCTAAAGACGAAAAACATCTGGAGGCTGCAGGTTCAATCCTGACTGTAGGCGAGTAACAATACAGGAATACTTAACACTTGTACTCGATTATGGCTAACGGAATCAGAATATGTGACCTCCGTGGATTCAAGAAATGACGTAGCTGGAAATTCCGTGAAGGTTTCCGAGTTCGACAAACACCCGAAGAAGGCCGGAGGACATATCGATCGCTGCGTTATGGAAATAACAATAAAGATGTTAACAATAGTCTGAAAACCCGTAATGATAAAACCCCTGAATATTTTCTCAAGATTAAACACAAATTCATGAGTTCAAACGAGACGTGTGATATCAAGTTGATCACCTGGCCACTGAGTGCTTGTCTCCTCGGCTGCAAAGCCAATCTGAGTTTATCGCTCGTCACCTGAAGTGTCCTAAAATGTAATGTTGAGCTGAGCAAGCATTTTTTTATGGTCATAGTGACTCATGGGTTTCGACTCATTCGTGCCTTCCCCGAACTATAAAATGACTCCCTGTCAAACTTAACTTCATGGGAAGTCGGATATATCCCTACTCAAGATTAAACGGACAGGTAATATAGACTTTTACTAATCTTAGTTTAGTTTGGTTGAAGGCCAAGCACAAGGCCAATGAGAAACCTAGAAAGGATCAAACCCTCAGAATAGTTCCGCGAAGCTATCTTGTTAACCGTTACACCATGACATGTTTTTCTTATAATATCTAAGTATATTTGGCACGCCGAAGAAGTCCCTACTTCCTTGTGGTTACGTGCTGAACTTCGATAGTGAGTTCAAACCCTCAGCTCAATATTACGATCACTTTCGGACTATTATCCTTGGGGGTGGGTAGTATAAACCACCCTTATCTCCCCAACTATGGATTAAATAGTAGCATTACTCTTCTTCTGCAAAGATAGCTTTGACATTAGATAAGTCAAATAGGTTGATATGCGATTAAACGAAAAAAACAAATCAAACTTATAAAAAACTGGTTGGTTGGTTGGTTGGTTGGTTGGATTTTATGGCATATCAACATTTATGAAAATAGTTCAATTTCAAACAATAAGTACGCAGTTTAAATCTTAGAACAGTCTAATTGTAAAAAAAAAAAAAATTCTATTTCAAGTTATTCAGTTTAATCAGGCAGTTCTAATTCAGCTAATTCAGTTTAGTATAAGTACAGATTTTGTTTAAACACAGTTAAATGTCAAAACAGTTCTATATTAAACAATTCAGTTTAGTGTGTGTACAGTTTCAATGTCAAAAACAGTTCCATTTCTAATAATTCAGTTTAGCATAAGCACGTAATTTAAATGTAAGTACAGTTTAATTGTCAAAAGCATTTCTATTTCAAGCTATTCAGTTTAGTCAAACAATTCAGTTTAGCATAAGTATGCCGTTAGTTCTATTTAACCCATAGATAGGGCAGTATCAGGTGCTACCACGCCGGGCCAGAGTAGACCTGGGGGAAATGGCAATGAGGGGGTGTTCCGTATTCCTCAAAGTCCCAGCATCACTGGAACCTCACCATTAGTGTCATATCTAGGACACTCATTGTCTTTTTACCCCTCCGTAGAGGTGCAGTTGGTGTATTCTACAGGCCCAGCCGACTGGGCAAATAAATCTGGACAGACTTGTAAATAACTGGTTCTTTTCTTTTACTCGCAACAATAATCTCTTTTTATTCCACTCCAGTCTTGGAGTAGTTTGTTCTTTGACTGCTTATAATTTGGCATCAGTATACCAAAATTCTTGATAATCTGGATTATCATTTATTGATTATTATCCAAAGAGAAGCGAACATAGAATTATATAATCCATTTTAATCCTGTAGCGTTAAGTGATTAACAAGCGCTCCTGTATCAGACAAAAAAAATAGGACTAAATATCAGACGAACTCCAAGATTGTTGATATACAGGTACCGCTAAAAATCTAAAGAATTGTGCAAGAATTGTAAAAGATTCTACCAAGATCAATTAGGATATAGAAAATTATTCTCTTTCACACATAAATGATTTATTCATTTTAACAGTATGTAAATCTGTCTTGGTTTATTTTATGCTAGTGGGTTAGAGAATCACGTACATAGTAGATTTATACCAACACTTTTTGTGTAATAGCAATCCAATCTCGTAAGAAGATGGCATCTTGCTCCTCTAAAAATTCCTGAACATTACATATGACCGCATAATTGTTTCCAAAATGGAGACCGTGCTAGTGAGTTTAGGAAACAGGAAGAAGCCAGATAGAGCAAAATCTGTAAAATAATTAGAGACTCCGGTCGATTGTTTTAATAGCCGATCACAGGATCGGGGAAAAGAAAGGAGAAAGACTACAAGGAAGAGACGAATAGGAAAGTCTAGGTCGGGATAGCAGCGGACGCTCGCGTTAAGAATAGTATCGCATCAGCTGCAAATCGACACGGGTTCTGATTGGTTGGAAGAAACTCCAGCGGAAAAAAAAAAAACCTTTAGGGGAGAGGATGCGGGTTTGAAAAGAAAAAAAGGGCTGTTGGATACAAGATGCAACAGCGTAAAGACGATAGCTGGAGCCCAGATTAGAAACTGTGAAGACGGACTGCGTGAACAAGCACATGCAAGAACTACAACAAAAAAATTAGGAAGTTAAGATCAAGTTCTGCGTCTGCCCTCTCTCTTTCTCTCGACATTTTATTTCTCTTTTTCCAGCTAAAGTGGACGACTCATTTTTCATTCGATGTTTCTCTCTTCTCGACGACTACTAAGAGGTGTCGTAATGGATACGCTTTTGTATAAATGAACCAAGACGGTGTTTTGGTGCGTTCGTCACGTCGTTTTATCACGATAGAGGTTACCACGAGGTCCGACTGAAACTTAAGGCGTAATGCTACATGCATAGACTCTTTAGAACCTTGGTGGTGCAAGCGTCTATGTGGTGTTGTAGTAGTAGTAGTACAAACATCCTTTTCAACAATGTACCGATACAACCTTCAATTTGTACCGTGAGGCGTTACAAATCTGGCGAGTAAGGAGACAGGTTACCTACTACTGGCTGCTCCAGCTTCTTTTACATGAGCAATGGGAACGGGCGCAATATCCTTGAGCAAAAGCCCTCTGGGTTTCGACTTGATTGCTTCCTTCTGTTGTCTTAGATTTCATGCGTCTCTTTTAATAATTTTCCCTTTGCTGGTTAATCTGTCATAATTACGCTTACACAGTCCGAAACACACACACACACACACACACACACACACACACACACACACACACATAACAGAAGTCATGATCTTAACAACAGATGCAGCCTGTTTTACGTCTTCGGGGGAGACGAACCAAAGTGTGTCTACTGGCTTCAATCTTTGATTCATGTTTGAACTGGTAAACGAAGGTTTCATCTTGGGTGACAATTTTATGGGGCGGGGGTCATATCTTTTGCAATGAAGTGAGTCAAAAGTGTTATGAACATTTCGTCCCTTTTCACCTTGTGTTCTTGCGTCAGGATTTTTGGGATCAAATTTTCAAACAGTTTGCTTATCCAAAAGATCTCACTTAAAACAGTGTGGATCAAACAAAAACTATTGCTTTATAACTTTGTTACTTGCTTGAAAGTAAAACGACTGTTATTCAAAATATACAGTGAATGGCATCAACTTGTTAATCAGTGGTTGAGGTCTTTCGACGACCTGACCGGTGGTCATCTACCGTGGTCTCTCAGCCCCGTTTCATAGCTGCATAGGATGGAAAGTCTTCTGCTAGTATCTGTAACATGTCCACATGGATTTCCTTGGATGTCATACTTTTTTTTGCAGATAAAGTAAAGTCTCTGTTCTGTTCATTTTTAGATTTGCCATACACATCTCCCTTTTGTAGAGGCCTCACCTGCGCAGAAATAAAAGTACCATCGTGATACGAGGTGACCATCAGACGATACAACAAGGAAGAGAAAAGATGGGAGCTGACTGTTCGTAGATTAAGGCCAATAGAACGTAGATTGGCCAAATAAAGGGCTATGCAACGGTTTGACAACAGTTCCATTTTCCTCTGGCTTCTCTTAGTCTATGTTGTTTATAAGACTCTGTTTATTGCAATTCGTCGGGTCTGAAAAACAAATACAAAATACCACCCCCCCAAAATTAAAAAAGTTGACAATACTAATCAATGAAATACTACAAAGCATAGATTGCCCTTTTCGTGGAGTTTAGAATGCATGGGTTGTATCCATTGCAGATTGGTAAAGCCCCACCCACAAAATCTGAATGCTTTGCTAGTTTTAAAAAGAAGTTGAAGTGTGTTATTACAACAAAAATGCTCATCTAAAGCTGTGCTTCTGGATGAGACTTTGAACTTTTTGAACGATCCTCGGATAGATAGTGTTATGGTACCCAACCTGCAGTCGGTAACGAACACTTCCGTGACTATTAATACCGGGCGCTGTACTTATTCCCGTCGAACATTTGACAGTCGGACAGACTTCTAACACTTTGTACATATGTTGTATTATACTTCGTTAATATATTTTGTTCCATGCAAACCCGAGTTGTGTTATTCTTCCGGACCCTTTACTGGTCCACAACAGATAGATAGATAGATACTGACTCAAAGAGATAGATAGACAGATAGATAAATTTTCAAACTTTACAGAAACAAAGAAAGAAATCTCAATGAGTTTTTCAAGTTTTATAAAAAGTTGTCAAGTGTTATCACAACAAAATTGTTCAGCTATAGTTGCTCTTTGTGGATGAGGCTTTTTGAATGAACCACGTCTTGATAATTTAACTCTACTGACGGAAATTAAAATTTCAACGCTAAATGACGATGCTAACTTCACCTTGGATAAAGTAAATGTTAGCTGGGTCGGGTAATAGATATTCTGTTAAATATTTTGGTCGTCAGCGTCTATCATAGGAAAGTATTCGTTATTTACGGTGGTAGTATGGAGTCTAAATGCTGTTGATTCAGCTCTTTTGGGGGGATCTTTGCAAGTATTGATTTGTAAATGTGAGTAGTAATAATAAGTAAAAAAAGTAAAGTTTGCGACCGTAGTCGAGGGCGACCCGAAGGCTCGCTTTTCAATAGCTACTACAATCCTTTCCCTGGATTGCTCTATTTTACCCCCGATAAGTACCTTAAATTGCTGGATGTTAAGCAAGGAGGTATCAAGTATCATTTTTAAAGTCTTTGGTATGACGCGATGTAGGACTGATCCCAAGTCTCCCGACCATTGGCGAATACTCTACTCACTAGGCCAATGGTGTACAATAGACGCCTTGCATGATTTAATGGTTTGCAAGATTTCTCTGAAATCATTTACTTTTGAGATGGGACTTCGATCTCCACAAAGTGCCCTTTACTTGTGATACTAAGGCAAATGTAAGGTATACTTAGATTTCTTAAGGACAACTTGTCATAGTGTTATGGTTACTAAGATAGTTTCGCAAAACAAAGTTGAAAGTTCGATCCTTAGTAGGAACATCATTGGCCTTGTGCCAAAATCTACTCTGAATTCAATTCTCACCCTTTATTTCATACATCTGTCTTTGTGCCAAACTAAACTTAATTTTGTGAAAGTATATTACGTTTAATCTTGAGTTTGGATATATCCAACTTTCTACCAAGTCAGGTATAACAGGAACTTCCTTATAGCTGGGGTAGGCATACACGAATAAAACTTCATATGTAGCCATCACAACAATTCATGTTCACCTCCGTATTCCCTTTTTAGAATGCCTTAAGCGCCAAAAGCTTGTGGAGAGATCAGGCAATCCCCTTAATATTACCCATCCGACACGAACGCCAGGTGGCTCTGGACTTTCCATTAATCGTGAGTAAATTGAAGTATAAACTATTTTATTTCATATCACGCTGCAAGTGTTCAATTACGTAACATAAGCAGTCATATCTTTCGACATTCAGTACTTCTGTACTCTATCTTCAGTATCAATATATATCCATATATCTCAATCTCCCCGGGTTGTATGTCAATCTATGTATCTATTTAATCCTCTGTAACGGACAGGATGTGGTACAAGGACAATCTTTAAGCGAAGTGAAACTAGTTTGAATTCAGGTTTTCCTTCTCCAAGACTGGTTGTCTAAGCAAGACTAAACAACCCAATCTGCCCGACTTTTTATCAAGGGCTCGGGGAAGAACAATATTAGCGAGAAGTGAAACACAAACAGCCTCGTCAAGGATTTGAACTCTGATTACCTGGTCCATTCTCCAAGACGATAAATGTTACCCGAAGAGTATCTGAAAAAAAAAAACTGTTAGCAAATTGTCAAAAACCTTCTGCTTATTAAAGAAAACAAACTGGACCTTTTAGGTAAACAACTCAGTGCTTTTGTTCCTCGCCGTATTTACTTATCATCTACACTGGAGGTAATCCATTGGAGATGATCCACTGGAGATAATCCATCCTCTTAATAGGACCAACATAGCACTTCACCAAACGGAGAACCCACTTTATGCACTGCAGAAATAAAGTCTTCATTATGACAATAAAATGAATCCAGTGGTGACACTCCTGTTCTTGGAAGTGGGAGAACTCCTTCATTGCAATTACTCCCAGGTAGACTCTAACTTGAAGGAGTAGTACTTGTTAGAGTCTATTTTGTTGGTTAAAAAGAATTGTTTGAAATTTTCTGAATTAGATAGGAATAGCAAAAAACATAGAACTACAATTTATTTGGTTTAAGAATAATTACTGTAAACACGCAAGAGGCTCAAAGAAAATTGGAAAAAAGAGAAAAAAAATGCGAGATGAAGAGATAATGACGTGTTCCTATGAGGATGGGTCTGAACTCCAGTCGTACTTCTACTTATATTTTCGGACTTATAAAAGTGGGAAAAAAATAAACAAATTTAGGAGTTTGAAAAATGGGAAATATATGGAGCACTTTCGGAGTTTGAAAAATGGGAAATATATGGAGCACTTTCGGAGTTTGAAAAATGGGAAATATATGGACCACTTTCGGAGTTTGAAAAATGGGAAATATATGGAGCACTTTCGGAGTTTGAAAAATGGGAAATATATGGAGCACTTTCGGAGTTTAAAACATGGGAATCATATGGAGCACTTTCGGAGTTGGAAACATGGGAAATATATGGACCACTTTCGGAGTTTGAAACATGGGAAATATATGGACCACTTTCGGAGTTTGAAACATGGGAATCATATGGAGCACTTTCGGAGTTGGAAACATGGGAAATATATGGACCACTTTCGGAGTTTGAAACATGGGAAATATATGGAGCACTTTCGGAGTTTGAAACATGGGAATCATATGGAGCACTTTCGGAGTTTGAAACATGGGAAATATATGGAGCACTTTCGGAGTTTGAAACATGGGAAACATATGGAGCACTTTCGGAGTTTGAAACATGGGAAACATATGGAGCACTTTTGGAGTTTGAAACATGGGAAACATATGGAGCACTTTTGGAGTTTGAAACATGGGAAATATATGGAGCACTTTCGGAGTTTGAAACATGGGAATCATATGGAGCACTTTTGGAGTTTGAAACATGGGAAATATATGGAGCACTTTCGGAGTTGGAAACATGGGAAATATATGGACCACTTTCGGAGTTAGAAACATGGGAAATATATGGACCACTTTCGGAGTTTGAAACATGGGAATCATATGGAGCACTTTCGGAGTTTGAAACATGGGAAATATATGGACCACTTTCGGAGTTTGAAACATGGGAAATATATGGAGCACTTTCGGAGTTGGAAACATGGGAAATATATGGACCACTTTCGGAGTTGGAAACATGGGAAATATATGGACCACTTTCGGAGTTTGAAACATGGGAATCATATGGAGCACTTTCGGAGTTTGAAACATGGGAAATATATGGACCACTTTCGGAGTTTGAAACATGGGAAATATATGGAGCACTTTCGGAGTTTGAAACATGGGAAACATATGGAGCACTTTTGGAGTTTGAAACATGGGAAACATATGGAGCACTTTCGGAGTTGGAAACATGGGAAACATATGGAGCACTTTCGGAGTTTGAAACATGGGAAATATATGGACCACTTTCGGAGTTGGAAACATGGGAAATATATGGACCACTTTCGGAGTTTGAAACATGGGAATCATATGGAGCACTTTCGGAGTTTGAAACATGGGAAATATATGGACCACTTTCGGAGTTTGAAACATGGGAAATATATGGAGCACTTTCGGAGTTTGAAACATGGGAAACATATGGAGCACTTTTGGAGTTTGAAACATGGGAAACATATGGAGTACTTTCGGAGTTGGAAACATGGGAAATATATGGAGCACTTTCGGAGTTTGAAACATGGGAATCATATGGAGCACTTTCGGAGTTGGAAACATGGGAAATATATGGAGCACTTTCGGAGTTTGAAACATGGGAAACATATGGAGCACTTTTGGAGTTTGAAACATGGGAAACATATGGAGCACTTTCGGAGTTTGAGACATGGGAAATATATGGACCACTTTCGGAGATTGAAACATGGGAAACCTATGGACCACTTTAAGATTTGGAAACATGGGAAAAATATGGACAACTTTAGGAGTTGGAAACAGGGGAGACATATGGACCACTTTAAGAGTTAGAAACATGAGAAATATATGGACCACTTTAGGAGTTGGAAACTTGGGGAACATATGGACCACTTTAGGAGTTGGAAACACGGGAAACATATGGACCACTTTAGGAGTTGGAAACATGGAAAACATATGGACAATTGTAGGAGTTGGAAACATGGGAAACATATGGACCACTTTAGGAGTTGAAAACATGGGAAACATATGAACCACTTTAGGAGTTGGAACCATGGGAAACATATGAACCACTGGGTCTCAGGGTCAGTACTAGTAGACAGCTGTTACTACATTACATTACATCCATGGCATATACTTAAAACATAATAGCGGCCATCACTGCAGAAACTGTACTCAACGGGTCAAGTCAAAAATTTGGTCGGGACAAAATGCGTTTTAACTTGACTTAGATTGTATTGAGCCTTGATGCAGCAAGTAGTTTTGAAGAAGGAAATGTCTGATTTCGAATATGTTGTTCCTCGTTTAAAAATTAATTTGTATTGTATCTTTCTAAGAAGAAGAAGAAGAAGAAGAAGAATAAGAAACTGTTTAAAAGAACAATTTCAGTAGTTTTAATGAAACACACACACACACACACACACACACACACATATATATATATATATATATATATATCCACCGGCGTAATGTAAAGCTCTTCTAACGAATTGAGCTCACTGGTATCTAATAGCGCAAAAATGTAAATGAACGAAAGCTAATACAAATGAGTTATAAATCCTGAGCTGACGTATGTCACCAAAATGGTTGAATGGTTAAATACCAAGTCAAGCGTAAATTTTGGCGGGTTTCGATCCCAGTTTAAAGCTTCCTACCTATCTAGCCACACTGAAGAGTTGTGATACTACGAAACAGACTGTCAGGGGATGACTATATATATATATATATATTTCAAAATAAATAGGTCCATTGAGAGATTTGTATTTTATTTAGAATAATTTATTTCGTTCTTACTTACCTGTATATTTCAAGTTGTTGTTTTCGTCAGAAAACATATGTGGCACAATGACACATGAATAAAGCACCCAATGAGACTCGAACTCACCCGTGTAGGCATCTGGGTGCAATAAGTGAATGCTGACTGAATAGTTATGATACTCCCTTTTTTTTGGAACCTGTATACGTATGAATCGGTGTATATGAACATTTACTATAATCAAGGTATTGTATGTGTAGAGAATATCTTGTGCTAATTGGCACAAATATTTCTGTTCCAGCAATTTTCTTCGTTAATATACATAGTTATAAAAATAATTAAAATTTTTCTTTAATAGTTAATTGCAGTTAATTTTTTTTATTCAGTGTGATTACTGAAACAGGTAAAATAACAAATTCCAAGAACAGAAACGGTTATCGTCCTAAAGAAATGAACTCGATGGACCGAGTTCAACTCTTATACAAGGCTGTTTTGGAGTTATTTGATTTTAATGGCATAGGTAAATTTTTGGTGCCTGAGAAGTCCAACGTATGTGAAATTTACAGAATATTATGTTATATTTACGAAGAAGTATATCTTTGACAAAAATGTTTACGAAGGGGCTACACATAAGTTTGCCATTACCAGCCTAAATCGAAAAGAACGTCCGTGCAATGAAAGAAATACTGACTCTCAGGAAAAAAATGTTTTGGGAGCAGCGGTTAATAAAGAAATTGTTGCTGACTATTTTATTTAACAAATTCCTTAAGCGAATTTCGCCTTATCTACTGAATAAACCTCGTATATATATATATATATATATATATATATATATATATATATATATATATATAAGCTAGACGGCAATTACACAAGAATGCTGCGAGCAATCTTGAACAAGTCCTGGCGGCAACACCCCACAAGACACCAACTGTATGGCCACCTGCCTCCTATCACGAAAACTATTCAAGTTAGACTAACCAGACATGCAGGACACTGCTAGAGGGGCAGGGACGAACTCATAAGAGATGTACTCTTATGGACCCCCACACATGGCCGTGCAAAAGTAGGACCACCAGCACGAACATACATTCAGCAACTATGTGAGGATACAGGATGTTGTCCTGAAGACCTGCTTGGGGCGATGAACGATAGGGAAAGTGGCGAGAGAGGGTCAGGGATATCCGTGCTACCAGCACGAGATGATGATGATGATGATATATATATATATACTGTTATTTGCGTATTTATATGGCCGATATTACTAAGATATCAATAATAACAATAAACAAATTTTTAAAAGATTTTACTAACCATTGTTTTTTTTTTATCACGGCCTATGGTAAAATCGGTCATCGTGACATTTCTACACAGTCTTCCTTGGTAGAAGTAGAACTTGTAAATCTAGCATTATGGGACACAAATAATGACATACCTAGTGAGGATCAAACACACTTCACAAAGACACGCTTACTTAACCCTCTGCCACAGGTAACGCTTAATTTTTAAAGCGACATTTTTTTCCAACTATGCAGACGTTTTTTCTTTTGTCTTTATCAAACCAGTCATCTTATATCTTGGAACATATATGGTAAATTCAAGGAGCTGTCCTTTATAGAAATCTCAACCCCAACCAGGAGTTCAACTGTGAGACACAGTTTTCTTTCTTTCTCTCTTTCATTCTTCCTGTCTTTCTGTCTTTCTTTTTATCTACATATCTATCTGGCTCGTTTTAGGCTGACAAGATCGGACCGAATCCTGTGTTCATGAGTAAAAATGGACGAGTGAAAAGCAAATATCGCCGGAAGCGACCAGATGAGAACGGACGATGAAAATCGTCTTGACAGGAAAGCTTTCGGCAACTGGCAGCGCCTCCTGGTGCTGATTAAATTAGTAGTGGTACGGCGGGCGAGATTCAGGGCCGATAACTACAGCTTGATTCTTGGTCATCCGCTCGAGACGTCCGCTTGGATTTGCTATCTCTTTTATCGGGCGCATCTGGTGATTATAGATAAGGTGTGGAAGAGGAAAAACACCGGGACGAATGGACGGAATTGCCCGCTACGACAGGGACAGGGAGGTAGGAGGAGGAAGTTATGGGCTTTACAAGGGTGGGAAGGAGAGATAAAAGACAGGAAAAGGAAGAAAGCAGTAGGAGAAGAGAATACATTAGCAAATGTACTTTCTCCTGTCTTTAGTCTTCTTCTTTATTTCATTCTTTCTTTCTTTTTATTACTATTTTACTTCTTGGAAGTTTTTCACACTTGCGCTAACTGATATTTTGTTCACTGAGGTTTGAGTGACAGCAAGTCTCCTCAGGTCACAATGACGGTTCTAAGTACCCAGGAAGATTTTAGTCGTGTTATGACTGGAATAGTTCCAGTTGTTGTTGTTGTTCTTCTTGTTCTTCTTGTTCTTCTTTACGTCATAATCATTATAATTTTAGTCCTTGTGAGTTTTTCACACCAGGATAAGAAGGTGTCCGTGGTGTAATGATTATCGTCGTAGGAAATGGACACGGCGACATGAGTTCAAATCCTGGACGAGTCTGATTGCATTTCACAGAGCACTAATACCCTTGGGAAAGGTATGAATCCAATTATTCTCCCTCAAGCTATGGGTAAATAATAGGACAGACTTGGTGAGGCAACTAGTCTAGGAGAAGGAAAACTCTGAATTCAAACCTGTTAAACTCCGCTTAAAAATTGATCTTATGTCATATCCTGCCCGAGCGGAGGAGTTGGTAAATAGGATTAGCTTGTGGTCTTTCACTTGAGTCAGAATGACTGTAAGTCTCATCAGGTCTCTAAGATTCTTCTCAGTATTCTAGCCGATCTGTAGTCTGCATTGTCTCAATTCTTCCTCTGATTTCCGATTCTCCAGCCTTTCTTCCAAGCCTTTTGCCACCGTTCTAAGTGCATCAATTACAATTGGTATCACAGATACTCCCATGTTTCACAGCTTTTTAAAAAATTCTCCAGCAAGATCTTGCTAGATCCATATATAGGCTTATCTTTTCGATTTCTTTTAATTTTTCCGGAATCGCTTAATCTACGAGACGGCACTTTTTTTGTGATTACCAATATGTCTGGTCTTCTGGCTGGAAAAAATATCAGATAATTTTACGAGTCTCATTTTCCTGCCCAGTCGTGCTTGATTTTGTATTCTCTTTATGTTAGTTTTTTTTTTTTTTTTTTTTTTTTTTACATTTTCTTACAATGTGATCAATCGTTTGATCACTTTCTCTTTTATTTTCACTTTAACCTGGCGTTGTTTTATTGTGCTATTAGAAAAGATCAAGTTTCTCTTTAGAGGTTTCCTTTTCGTAGTCACGCCTAAGTTTTCTCGTGTGCAATGTCACTAGTTTGTTGCTTGAAATATCCATAAAGTTGTTTTTCTTCTCGTTTCTGTATCCTGGTTTTTATTCTTTTTCTGTCTGTACTGATGTTGCCAATGTTGTTATTGGCTGCTGTAATTAATCTTTCTTTGTTCTTTTTAATGTAGTCCTCCACTCCTTGTATTGATGCTATAACGTAATTTAATGGCCCAAAGAAAACTGAAATTAAATAAATAGATAGAAACTTAAATAAATAAATAAAGAAGACAGTCTTCGAATACCCAAGCAAAAGCACTCGTGGTAATCTAAAATCACTAGGGAAAACTGGAGGTTTGAAGATCGTGTATGCGTGTGCAGGGTGGACGGTAGCGGATGTTCCTAACGCCGATGACAGGTGGAAACAACTTGTGTTTTTAGGCAGTTGGCAAGACGTGTTAAAGTAAAGACATACAGTTGAACGCAAGCCACGAAGATGTAAGACGAAAATTTGCTGGTCCTATTTTTTAGGGGGGGTGCACTCCGAGGAAGGGCTTGGACTGGACGTGACCCCGCGGACAAGCATGTTGAAAATTGGGATAAAATTCAAGGACTTTGTCTGCTCTCTTTTTTCTCATCATGATACGTTGCTTCTCTTTGTCTAGCTGACGTGGTTGTCTCAGTTTCCATATTCTCTTTCTTTCTCCTGGCAGCTACTTACAAGTTGCACTAGTTAATAAACCTTTGGGTAGTTATACAGGGTTTCTTGCGTTCGTCCACTTTTACAACGGCGGGGTTACAACGGGGTCTTAATTCTCTTTGATACAACAACGGTACAATGCTTCTACGTAATTCTCAACGCTGGCGGGCAATTATTATTTTCACTTCATGCCAGATTTACACGTCACCAGATTTTTTCTTGATAAATAGAAAGTCTCCTCATGTCTTCAGGACACTTTCATAAAATCCTGGGTGAATATAGAAGTGCTGTGGTCTGGATGGTGTTTAAGAAAGTTTTCGGCATTTATTTTTGAAAAATAGAGACTGAATATACAGTTGTAAATCTTTGCCTAGAATCATGTCACGCATCTAGATCGTTTTATCCTATTGCAGAGTATATATATATTTATATATATATTGATATAATGGTTAGAGTGTTCGCAACTGGTATGGGAGACTGGGGTTCATCCCCAGGTCGAGTCATACCAGATTTTAAAATGCTACTTGATGCATCCTTGCTTAATACTCAGCATTATAAGGGTAAGTGGAGCAATCCAGAGAAAAGAGTAGCACCCTTCTCTACTCTGTGTTGTTGTAACTGTTGACAACGGAGCCTTAGCGACGTCTGTGATTACGGTCGGCAAACTTATCAATATATATATCTATATATGTGTGTGTGTGTGTGTGTGTGTCATCGTGGACATAAGACAGAACATTTGCTTTTTCACCGAGGTTTATTGTTATTCTTTCAGGTGCTAAAGAAAAATCCATGTATCCTTGCCTTCTTTGAAAAATATCTAACTGTTTTAAACATTTTTGACGTCTAGTTCAAATACTTGCAACCATTGTTATTCATTATCAAGAACAAAAAATCTCGTACTGTTGTGTTTGAAATTATTAAAAAAGAGTTGTTATCGAGAAAGGGTAACTTTGGAATGGTTGATTTCATCACGGATTCATATATGAGAGAGAGAGAGAGAGAGAGAGAGAGAGAGAGTTAATCGAGTGTATATATATATATATATATATTACTTTATGAAAAAAACAAAACTGTTCACATTATGATTATAAATTTATTTCCATCCTATTATGTGTTTTTGATAAAATCAAAAAACACGAAAAAAAAATTAACAGGACTTCTTCAGATCTTATGGATAAAATAATTCAGAATAGATACCTGCCTAATCTGAATTATTTTTCCCATAAGATCTGAAGAAGTCCTGATATTTTTTGGTGTGTTTTCATTATATCAAAGCCCATAACAGGATGGAAATAAATTTATAATCCTAATGTGACCGTTTTTTTTGTTTTTTTTTTTAAAGAAATTATTGCTCTGTAATGTCAGTTACATTGAGCTCTTTACCAGGAAAATTTAAATGTTCATTGTTGAATGTTTTTTTTTTTTTTGTCCTGATGGAATTACTCCCAACTCCGGTTTAACTGGACCGAATAATACTATATATATGAATCATGAGCGCCATCAAGAGGTCGAGTGTTGCGATAAACAGTAATGCACACACTTATATGCCTTGAAATATCTTACTAAATGCTTTATATACATATACATGAACAAACTTCAAATATGAAAATAAAGCAACACATTAGCACTCATTTATCTTTATTTATCAGCGTAAATGCTATATATAAAGATATGTATGTGTGTGTGTGTGTGTGCTTAAAATTTAGAATCAACAGTATATGTATATGATCTTATACAATGATTTATCAATATGCACACATTCATATATTTCAACTTTATATAAGATTTGAAAAACACGCCCGCAGGCACACACACACACACACACACACACACACACACACACACATATATATATATATATATATATATATATATATATATTTCGATTTTCAAATAAACTCTTTATATATGATCTTATGTAATGTTTAAACCCAAACGCACACTCACGCATGTATACATTCATGCTTTTTAATTCGAAAATAAGCAACCATAGGTATTTAATATGATCTTATATATATATATATATATATATATATATATTGTCATCCACATACAGACTGTTTCGTTGTATCACAACGCTTCAGTGTGGTTAGACACATAGGACGCTTGAAGCTGGAATCAAAAACGCCCAACTTTACGTTAGACTTTAGTATTAGACCGCCCGACCAACAAGCGTACCACGTCAGCTGGGGAGTTATAAGGTATTAAGTAGCAGCAGCAGCAGCAGCAGCATTCGTTTGTTTATATTTTATACCTTACCGGATAACAGAGTGCTCAATTCGTTCGAAGTGTTTTGCATTATGCGAGCGGTAGCCGTACATTCCTTCGCTAGAGAGCTCAATCCCCACGGGGGAGCGTATATATTGTCATCCACAGACAGACTGTTTCGTTATATCACAACTCTTCAGTGTAGGATGCTTGAAGCTGGGATCGAAACCCGCCCAACTTTATGTTAGACTTTAGTATTAGACCGCTCGGCCAACAAGCGTAGCACAGGGAGTTACAATGTATTAAGTAGTGGCAGCAGCGTTCGTTTGTTTACATCTTATACCTTACCGGATACCAGAGTGCTCAATTCATTCGAAGAGCTTTGCATTAAGGTTATTGAAAATCGTTAACTCTCCTATCAGTGTACTTTTATGGCATGATTTTGAAATGTCTTTCTTATTTTGCAATATTCACCTGGTATGTTCCATATCAGTTCTACTTTTCTAATAGAAATACTCTCTAGAAGTGTGAATATTTTTACGTGCCGCCTAAATATGTTGAGAGTGCTTGTGATTAGGCGGAGATAATTTGAAATAACAATATAAACGTAATCTCAAAAATATTTTAATATTTCTGATCACCATCTCTCTCTCTCTCTCTCTCTATATATATATATATATATAGGGTGTTCTAGAAAAATGTTGTAATCTAATAACTTGCCCTATTCTCGCTCAAATGATCTAAAATGATGAATAGTTAGTTATTAATTTTAAAAGGTTAGTATATAATTCAAAATATATGAATTTAAAATTTAACTGGTAATTCATTAGGAGAAGTGACGTGTTAAATAATCAGTGATATGATAAGACAAAACTTGACCCCTGACTGACCTTTTAAGCAGTTCTCTGATTGATTGGTTCAATTGTGAGAACGGGTCAGTTAGGCAGAGGTAATGAGGGCAGCCCAAGCGCCGTAACGAACGGATGCCAAGAATGACTATTTTTCCAGCCAGGTGGTTGACTGAGAATTTTGGGTGAATACAGACGTCGAAAATCAAACAAGGTCTTTGTGTCGATTTATGAAAACAGAAGTGGAAACGGAGACTAATATAAACCCTAGACCATCTGAAAGAGTCTCTGATATTTTTTGGTGTTTTCGATTTATATCAAAACCCATAACAGGATGGAAATAAATAAGAAGCCGGCCAGATGGATTAGTAAAAGAATAAGAATAAGACGTATACAGCATTAACCCAAAATTTTATGTTTAATGTTTAAACCCCTTTTATTTTTTAATTAATGGTATTTCTATACCTGAAAAATATAGTCCTTTTACTTATATTCTCCCCATGCTGTTGAAATTTGAGATCATTTAAATGAGGATGGGTCAATTAGATTACATTATGATATCGATTTTTCTGAAAGACTACGTATATAATTGATAATTTATTATTCGATGGGAACAAATCTTTGGAAATATCTCGTAAAATAGGAATGCTTGCTGTGCTAAAGAAATGATTTCCCCTTTTCAGAGCAAGGAAACTATTGGCCAAGTCTAAATAAACAGCAATGAATATTGGATCTGAGACATCTTTGGGAAAATATACCAAATTAGAAATCTTACTGCATTATGGGAAGCCTTTCTGCTTTCAGTAATTTTATTAGGACGTCTAGAGAACTGCTAACTGTATCAACGTTAGAGTTATCCATGAACTAATTACAAAACTTAATTAACTTCATTGTCATTGGAAATGATTTTGCTAATTTGATTGCTCGGACTATTCCTGTGTAGAAGGGCATGAATGAATTTGATTGGTTAAAAGGGACAGAACACACACACACACACACACACACACACACACACACATATATATATATATATATATATATATATTATCATCATGATCATCATTATTATCACCAAGATGGGCTAATTGCACAGATTCTTTTGACTCTCTCTTTCGCCAACCGATCTTACTGACCCTCTCTCAGATGCCGTCACCCAGTGTCCGCACAGAGCTGAACTTTATGCTGGTCGGCTAACACTGGTGTGTCTATTTGGAGGTGGCCATAGAAGAAGTAGAGCTTCTTCCTTAATTTTCTTACAGTGGCAAGAATATATTTATCCTCTAACTTGGACAATTTGTGAGATAGGAAGCAAGTGGCCGTATAAATGTTGCTTTTACGATGAGGCTCCCAAGATTGTTCAAAACAGCATCCTTTTGATTTTTTTTTGTTTTGTTTTCGGCTGATGGTTCGTTAAAATTCAAGTGGTGCAACCAAACAATAGTACTTACACGGCTTTGAAGAATTCCCGTTATATTTTATCAAAGAGATTAGATTTTGACATGGCCGATAACCTGTCAGCTGAAGCCTATACTTTATCAATGCCTATGTTGATATACTTTTAAGTAGATGAGACTTTATTATTATGTATGAGAAGTGGCCTATAAACGAGATGGCACCACACACACACACACACACACACACACACACACTATCTTATATATATATATATATACTCACTATCTCAAGACGAGAAATGCGAAAAGAAAGGTAGAAGAAGGTGGAATAAATTCTCAGATGTTATATATATTTTGTAATAAGGAAAGTTAATAATTTGTTTTCTCCTACTTGCCCAAGTTACTTCCGTTCCTCTGCCATGAAGTCAGTTTTTGCATTGTACGAGGAACATTAGAGAATTTATTCGTCATTTTTCGTCCTTTTTATTCTCATATATCATCTGACGATAGTATTTACTTTTGGAAGAATATATGACACGAGTCGCAATGAGACTGTCACGAATGAGTTTAAATTCATCCATATTAGTTTTATCGTTCTCTACTCATTTATAAAAACTGTTGTTTTTTTTTCCACGAAATATACGGATAAAAAATAAAGACTATAGTTCTAGTACAAGTGATCCACTTAAACAAGTGCTTGTTCTTGGGAAGAAGAAAAGTAAAAAAAAAAAAGAAGAAATTTTGGAAAGACGGAAAAGAGAAATAAATCAGAATAAAATATGAATCAATAAATGAACAAAGGGAAGAAAATCATTAATAAATGAAATGAAAACGAAGGAAATAAACAAGAAACGGAAGTATGTGAGCAAAGAAGAAAGAAAAAGAAGAAGGATAAGGGAATTGGGGGAAGAAACAGAGAATGAAAGAGGAGAATGCTTGAAGAAAGAAAGAAAGTTCAAAGGAAGGAAGGAAGGAAAAAAGGAAGAAAAAGAAAAAGCCAGAAGAGAAAAAAGAAAATATTAAAGGAAGAAATGAATTTACGAAGAAGGAAACGAAAAAATAAAGAAAAGGATAGAAGGAAGGAAGAGAAGAATTAAAAAAAAAGAAAAAGTTCTGAAGGAAATAAATAAAAGCTTAGAAGAGATGAGAAGAAAGAAAGAAAGAGGAAATAGAGTGAAGAAAATTATATAAAAGAAACAAGAAAGAAGAAAGAATACAAAGAGAATGAAGGAAGTAAGTGAAGGAAGATATGGAAAGAATAAATACAGGAATTACTTTAATCAATATTTAAAAAAAAAAATCAAAATTTTATTACTGGGGTAAATCAAAAGTTTAAAAGTGTTTTGGTAGTTTGCCTTACGCATATCACGTGACTGAAGCAGTTCAAGCCGTGGTAGGAATCTGCCCTGGTACGTAGTATCGTGGTAGTTAGTAAGCTGACATGTTGTGCATTTCTTCATTTTGTGTGTGATTTGAAAACCGCACAGAAAAACGTGCTATGTAGTCTTATTCGGGAACAAGTTCGAACTGGGGCAAAACATCGCAGAAGCAACCCAAAAAATTGTTATAGTAACGGTGCAGTAACCAGTTGAATAAATTTTTCTCGGGTTGCGAGAATCTCGACGATCAGAGAAGGTCAGGTAGGCCGAAAACTGTAGATTCCGAAGCCGAACTCCAAGCGAAACTGGTGTCTAGCACTCGGAGAGTATCAGGTAAGCTTGCCATCTGAATTGTGTGTCATGTTACAAAAAAATTGCAAAACTTTTGACTCACTTGAGTACTTTCAGTTCCGAATAAGAAAACAAGAGCAAAAAATATGGTTCCATTAATTCTATTTTTTTCCCGCATTAAGGAAGCACAGAAAAAGAGCATAAAGTTTATGAGACATTGTCGACAGATCAGATTTGAGTCACTTGCTAACCAATCTCAGAAGTCAACATGATCGTCTTGACTTGGCTCGAAGAAGGGTGAAACTGCCACACAGGTCAGGCAAGTTATTTATCCGGTCAGTTACTTGCCAAAAAGCAACAGAGACAAATCGGCAATGTGCCGCGTCTTTGACTGGCATACTGTCATCGTCTCACGGTTATTGGAATAAAACCAGAGTTTTTCATACAGTTTACTCTCTCTTTCTCTCAAGCCCTTTGTCCCTCTCAGACAGCCCACTCACCTGATGGAGGGTATAAAATACGCCGGCTCCATTTCAGCAGAGGGGGAAGACCCCTTCGAACGAGTGTCCTATATATTATATTAAACTTTCTAATGGTGAGGCATTCTGGAGGTTTGGGGAATGTGAAGTACACCTTCATAGCCATTACTCCCAGGTCCACTCTGACTCAGCGTTATTCTGCTTGTTAGGGTTATATTTATGGGTCAAATGGAACAGTTTAACAGTTTCATTGTGTGCAAACAAATGACTGATGTTAAGTTGGATTGTAAGTGTGACATAGAAATACCAAAAACCATTTAAATGTGTGCAAACAAATGACTGGCGATAAATTGAATTATTAGTATTACATAGCAGTACTTGAAACCATCTATCTAAGTGAAAACAAACTCATTCTACCTTGTTTAAAATATTACATACGAACTATTCGTTTACAAATCATAAATTCAATATATATATATATATATATATATATACATATATATATATATATATATATATATATATATATACTACATTTGGCATTAAAAAACCTTTAATGATTGATTTGCCAAAAAAAAAAAAATCAACCAACCCTCTCAGTTTGTTTTGCTTTTTAATGACATATCAACTTTCTCGGGTTATTTAATGCTAAATCCACCCTTCGGGAAGCGAAGTAGTGATACTATTTAGCTGGGAGGTTAAGGGGATCCGTACCTTTCCCAAATGTACTTCTCCAAAAGTGAAGGTAATTGCGCAACTGGAGTTCGAACTCGCTTTCTACAATCCCACTGTCCAGCTCTTTAACCATTACACCACGGTTTTCGTTCTCTTTAATCATGTATCTCTCTCTTTCCCATCTTTACTTTTGTCTGTCTAACTTTTTCTGTATCTCTCATTCTATGTCACGATCTCACAGCCTCCAAATCTGGTACATGAGTGAGTTCGAGTCTCATTGGGTGCCCCTTTCATATGGCCTTGTGTCACATCTAAGCAAAAAGCTTAGTAAATTACCACAGCCTCCAAATATGGTTTTCATTCTTTCTTTTATGTATCTATATGTCACTGTGTTTTTTTTTAAATAGATATGTTTCAAGAATTATTCAAATTCGATAGGACCGAGCATAAATGAATAAATAAATAAATAGCTTCTTAATTTAATCTCTTGCACAACTCGCTAATATATGTAGTAATAATATATTTAGCATTTAGTTTAGTGATCGAATTTAAGTCTCTTGCACAATTCCCAGTGAATCACCTTTCCAACCCAATCATGCCTGGCCTTTTATTTGTTTTTTTTTACTAGCTTACTGCATTCGCTAATATATGTAGTAATGATATATTTAGCATTTAGTTTAGTGATCGAATTTAAGTCTCTTGCACAATTCCCAGTGAATCACCTTTCCAACCCAATCATGCCTGGCCTTTTATTTGTTTTTTTTTTTTACTAGCTTACTGCATTCGCTAATATATGTAGTAATAATATATTTAGCATTTAGTTTAGTGATCGAATTTAAGTCTCTTGCACAATTCCCAGTGAATCACCTTTCCAACCCAATCATGCCTGGCCTTTTATTTGTTTTTTACTAGCTTACTGCATTCGCTAATATATGTAGTAATAATATATTTAGCATTTAGTTAAGGACCGAATTTAAGTCTCTTGCACAATTCCCAGTGAATCACCTTTCCAACCCAATCATGCCTGGCCTTTTATTTGTTTTTTTTTACTAGCTTACTGCATTCGCTAATATATGTAGTAATAATATATTTAGCATTTAGTTTAGTGATCGAATTTAAGTCTCTTGCACAATTCCCAGTGAATCACCTTTCCAACCCAATCATGCCTGCCCCCCCGTTTTTTTTACTAGCTTACTGCATTCGCTAATATATGTAGTAATAATATATTTAGCATTTAGTTTAGTGACCGAATTTAAGTCTCTTGCACAATTCCCAGTGAATCACCTTTCCAACCCAGTCATGCCTGCCCCCCCTTTTTTTTACTAGCTTACTGCATTCGCTAATATATGTAGTAATAATATATTTAGCATTTAGTTTAGTGATCGAATTTAAGTCTCTTACACAATTCCCAGTGAATCACTTTTCCAACCCAATCATGCCTGCCCCCCCTTTTTTTTTACAAGCTTACTGCATTCGCTAATATATGTAGTAATGATATATTTAGCATTTAGTTTAGTGACCGAATTTAAGTCTCTTGCACAATTCCTAGTGAATCACCTTTCCAACCCAATCATGCCTGGCCTTTTATTTGTTTTTTACTAGCTTACTGCATTCGCTAATATATGTAGAAATAATATATTTAGCATTTAGTTTAGTGACCGAATTTAAGTCTCTTGCACAATTCCCAGTGAATCACCTTTCCAACCCAATCATGCCTGGCCTTTTATTTGTTTTTTTACTAGCTTACTGCATTCGCTAATATATGTAGTAATAATATATTTAGCATTTAGTTTAGTGATCGAATTTAAGTCTCTTGCACAATTCCCAGTGAATCACCTTTCCAACCCAATCATGCCTGGCCTTTTATTTGTTTTTTTTTACTAGCTTACTGCATTCGCTAATATATGTAGTAATAATATATTTAGCATTTAGTTTAGTGATCGAATTTAAGTCTCTTGCACAATTCCCAGTGAATCACCTTTCCAACCCAATCATGCCTGGCCTTTTATTTGTTTTTTTTTACTAGCTTACTGCATTCGCTAATATATGTAGTAATGATATATTTAGCATTTAGTTTAGTGATCGAATTTAAGTCTCTTGCACAATTCCCAGTGAATCACCTTTCCAACCCAATCATGCCTGGCCTTTTATTTGTTTTTTTTTTTTACTAGCTTACTGCATTCGCTAATATATGTAGTAATAATATATTTAGCATTTAGTTTAGTGATCGAATTTAAGTCTCTTGCACAATTCCCAGTGAATCACCTTTCCAACCCAATCATGCCTGGCCTTTTATTTGTTTTTTACTAGCTTACTGCATTCGCTAATATATGTAGTAATAATATATTTAGCATTTAGTTAATGACCGAATTGAAGTCTCTTGCACAATTCCCAGTGAATCACCTTTCCAACCCAATCATGCCTGGCCTTTTATTTGTTTTTTTTTACTAGCTTACTGCATTCGCTAATATATGTAGTAATAATATATTTAGCATTTAGTTTAGTGATCGAATTTAAGTCTCTTGCACAATTCCCAGTGAATCACCTTTCCAACCCAATCATGCCTGCCCCCCCGTTTTTTTTACTAGCTTACTGCATTCGCTAATATATGTAGTAATAATATATTTAGCATTTAGTTTAGTGACCGAATTTAAGTCTCTTGCACAATTCCCAGTGAATCACCTTTCCAACCCAGTCATGCCTGCCCCCCCTTTTTTTTACTAGCTTACTGCATTCGCTAATATATGTAGTAATAATATATTTAGCATTTAGTTTAGTGATCGAATTTAAGTCTCTTACACAATTCCCAGTGAATCACTTTTCCAACCCAATCATGCCTGCCCCCCCTTTTTTTTTACAAGCTTACTGCATTCGCTAATATATGTAGTAATGATATATTTAGCATTTAGTTTAGTGACCGAATTTAAGTCTCTTGCACAATTCCTAGTGAATCACCTTTCCAACCCAATCATGCCTGGCCTTTTATTTGTTTTTTACTAGCTTACTGCATTCGCTAATATATGTAGAAATAATATATTTAGCATTTAGTTTAGTGACCGAATTTAAGTCTCTTGCACAATTCCCAGTGAATCACCTTTCCAACCCAATCATGCCTGGCCTTTTATTTGTTTTTTTACTAGCTTACTGCATTCGCTAATATATGTAGTAATAATATATTTAGCATTTAGTTTAGTGATCGAATTTAAGTCTCTTGCACAATTCCCAGTGAATCACCTTTCCAACCCAATCATGCCTGGCCTTTTATTTGTTTTTTTTTACTAGCTTACTGCATTCGCTAATATATGTAGTAATAATATATTTAGCATTTAGTTTAGTGATCGAATTTAAGTCTCTTGCACAATTCCCAGTGAATCACCTTTCCAACCCAATCATGCCTGGCCTTTTATTTGTTTTTTTTTACTAGCTTACTGCATTCGCTAATATATGTAGTAATGATATATTTAGCATTTAGTTTAGTGATCGAATTTAAGTCTCTTGCACAATTCCCAGTGAATCACCTTTCCAACCCAATCATGCCTGGCCTTTTATTTGTTTTTTTTTTTACTAGCTTACTGCATTCGCTAATATATGTAGTAATAATATATTTAGCATTTAGTTTAGTGATCGAATTTAAGTCTCTTGCACAATTCCCAGTGAATCACCTTTCCAACCCAATCATGCCTGGCCTTTTATTTGTTTTTTACTAGCTTACTGCATTCGCTAATATATGTAGTAATAATATATTTAGCATTTAGTTAATGACCGAATTTAAGTCTCTTGCACAATTCCCAGTGAATCACCTTTCCAACCCAATCATGCCTGGCCTTTTATTTGTTTTTTTTTACTAGCTTACTGCATTCGCTAATATATGTAGTAATAATATATTTAGCATTTAGTTTAGTGATCGAATTTAAGTCTCTTGCACAATTCCCAGTGAATCACCTTTCCAACCCAATCATGCCTGCCCCCCCGTTTTTTTTACTAGCTTACTGCATTCGCTAATATATGTAGTAATAATATATTTAGCATTTAGTTTAGTGACCGAATTTAAGTCTCTTGCACAATTCCCAGTGAATCATCTTTCCAACCCAGTCATGCCTGCCCCCCCTTTTTTTTACTAGCTTACTGCATTCGCTAATATATGTAGTAATAATATATTTAGCATTTAGTTTAGTGATCGAATTTAAGTCTCTTACACAATTCCCAGTGAATCACCTTTCCAACCCAATCATGCCTGCCCCCCCTTTTTTTTTACTAGCTTACTGCATTCGCTAATATATGTAGTAATGATATATTTAGCATTTAGTTTAGTGACCGAATTTAAGTCTCTTGCACAATTCCTAGTGAATCACCTTTCCAACCCAATCATGCCTGGCCTTTTATTTGTTTTTTACTAGCTTACTGCATTCGCTAATATATGTAGAAATAATATATTTAGCATTTAGTTTAGTGACCGAATTTAAGTCTCTTGCACAATTCCCAGTGAATCACCTTTCCAACCCAATCATGCCTGGCCTTTTATTTGTTTTTTTACTAGCTTACTGCATTCGCTAATATATGTAGTAATAATATATTTAGCATTTAGTTTAGTGATCGAATTTAAGTCTCTTGCACAATTCCCAGTGAATCACCTTTCCAACCCAATCATGCCTGGCCTTTTATTTGTTTTTTACTAGCTTACTGCATTCGCTAATATATGTAGTAATAATATATTTAGCATTTAGTTTAGTGATCGAATTTAAGTCTCTTGCACAATTCCCAGTGAATCACCTTTCCAACACAATCATGCCTGCCCCCCTTTTTTTTTTACTAGCTTACTGCATTCGCTAATATATGTAGTAATAATATATTTAGCATTTAGTTTAGTGACCGAATTTAAGTCTCTTGCACAATTCCCAGTGAATCACCTTTCCAACCCAATCATGCCTGCCCCCCCCCCTTTTTTTTACTAGCTGACTGCATTCGCTAATATATGTAGTAATAATATATTTAGTATTTAGTTTAGTGACCGATTTTAAGTCTCTTGCACAATTCCTAGTGAATCACCTTTCCAACCCAATCATGCCTAGCCTTTTATTTGTTTTTTTACTAGCTTACTGCATTCGCTAATATATGTAGTAATAATATATTTAGCATTTAGTTTAGTGACCGAATTTAAGTCTCTTGCACAATTCGCAGTGAATCACCTTTCCAATCTAATCATGCCTGGCCTTTTATTTGTTTTTTTTACTAGCTTACTGCATTCGCTAATATATGTAGTAATAATATATTTAGCATTTAGATTAGTGACCGAATTTAAGTCTCTTGCACAATTCCTAGTGAATCACCTTTCCAACCCAGTCATGCCTGGCCTTTTATTTGTTTTTTACTAGAGTACTGCATTCGCTAATATATGTAGTAATAATATATTTAGCATTTAGTTTAGTGATCGAATTTAAGTCTCTTGCACAATTCCCAGTGAATCACCTTTCCAACCCAATCATGCCTGGCCTTTTATTTGTTTTTTTTTGCTAGCTTACTGCAATCGCTAATATATGTAGTAATAATATATTTAGCATTTAGTTTAGTGACCGAATTTAAGTCTCTTGCACAATTCCCAGTGAATCACCTTTCCAACCCAATCATGCCTGGCCTTTTATTTGTTTTTTTACTAGCTTACTGCATTCGCTAATATATGTAGTAATAATATATTTAGCATTTAGTTTAGTGACCGAATTTAAGTCTCTTGCACAATTCCCAGTGAATCACCTTTCCAACCCAATCATGCCTGCCCCCCTTTTTTTTTTACTAGCTTATTGCATTCGCTAATATATGTAGTAATAATATATTTAGCATTTAGTTTAGTGACCGAATTTAAGTCTCTTGCACAATTCCCAGTGAATCACCTTTCCAACCTAATCATGCCTAGCCTTTTATTTGTTTTTTTACTAGCTTACTGCAGTCGCTAATATATGTAGTAATAATATATTTAGCATTTAGTTTAGTGACCGAATTTAAGTCTCTTGCACAATTCCCAGTGAATCACCTTTCCAACCCAATCATGCCTGCCCCCCCTTTTTTTTTACTAGCTTACTGTATTCGCTAATATATGTAGTAATAATATATTTTTATTTAGTTTAGTGACCGAATTTAAGTCTCTTGCACAATTCCCAGTGAATCACCTTTCCAACCCAATCATGCCTGGCCTTTTATTTGTTTTTTTTACTAGCTTACTGCATTCGCTAATATATTTGGTAATAATATATTTAGCATTTAGTTTAGTGATCGAATTTAAGTCTCTTGCACAATTCCCAGTGAATCACATTTCCAACCTAATCGTGCCTGCCCCCCTTTTTTTTTACTAGCTTACTGCATTCGCTAATATATGTAGTAATAATATATTTAGTATTTAGTTTAGTGACCGAATTTAAGTCTCTTGCACAATTCCCAGTGAATCACCTTTCCAACACAATCATGCCTGCCCCCCTTTTTTTTTACTAACTTACTGCATTCGCTAATATATGTAGTAATAATATATTTAGCATTTAGTTTACTGACCGAATTTAAGTCTCTTGCACAATTCCCAGTGAATCACCTTTCCAACCCAATCATGCCTGGCCTTTTATTTGTTTTTTTTACTAGCTTACTGCATTCGCTAATATATTTGGTAATAATATATTTAGCATTTAGTTTAGTGATCGAATTTAAGTCTCTTGCACAATTCCCAGTGAATCACCTTTCCAACCCAATCATGCCTAGTTTTGAATTCCGTTTTAACTAGCTTACTGCATTCGCTTATTATGTGATAAATAGTTTCACCTCTTTCTTCACACAACGAACACTTGGTATTTTGTAGTGTTTTATTTAATTTCCGTGTTGATATTATTGGTTGTTTTGTCATTGTTTTTTCTGCTATCTGAATAGATTCAGTATCTATCTATCTATCTATCTATCTATCAGTGATTTGTCTTCATTCTCTCTCTCCTTCTCTCTATCTCTATCTCTCAGTCATTTCGTCTTTATGCCTTCTCTCTTTATCTATTTATTTCTCAGTCATTTTGTCTTCATTCTATCTATCTATCTATCTATCTATCTATCAGTCATTTTGTCTTCATTCTCTCTCCCTCCTTCCTCTCTCTCTCTCTCTCTATCTATCTATCTATCTATCTCGCAGTAATTTTCTCTTAATTTTCTCTCTCCTTCTTTCTGTTTCTGTTTCTATTTCTCTTTTCTCTCACCTCCCCCTCATTTTCTCTCTCTCTCTCTCTCTCTCTCCCTCTCTCTCTCTCCCGTTTTTTTCTCTCTGATTATCTTGTTATTTATCTGTCTTTCTTTCAGAGTTTCTCTCAGTGTATTTGTCTCTCTCTCTCTCTCTCTCTCTCTCTCTCTCGCTTTTTTTCTTTATAATTCGATTTCTCTTTATATATCTCCCTATGTTAATCTCAGCATTTATTTCTTCTTCAGTCTCTCTCTCTCTCTCTCTGTTTTTTCAGTTTTATTCTTTTTGTATCTCTCTCTCTCTCTCTCTCTCTCTTGCGCGCGCGCTTTTTTTCTTTGCAATTCGATCTCTCTTTATATATCTTTCTGTTTTAATATCAGCATTTATTTCTTTGTCAATCTCTCTCTCTCTCTCACACACTCTTTCTCTCTCTCACTCTCTCTCTTTCTACCCATGTCTCTCTCTTTTTCTTTCTCTCTCTCTCTCTCTCTCACACACCCACACACTTTCTCTCTCTCACTCTTTCTCTTTCTACCCATGTCTCTCTCTTTCTCCCAATCATTATTTTCTCTCTCTCTCTCTCTCTCTCTCTCACTTTTTCTCGCTGTCTTTGTGTATGTCTAAAAGGAGATAAAAACCGAGAAAAAGAATACATACTGAATGCTTAGTACCGGGCCATTGGTCAAATGAGTAGAGTGTTCGTCAATGGTCCGGTAGATCAAGGTTCAATCCTTGGTCGAGTCATACCAAAGACTCAAAAAAAGGTTCTTCATGCCACCTTGCTTAGCACTCTGAATTATGAGGTAAAGATCAAAGATAAAGTGGAGCAATCCAGGGAATGGAGTAGCGCCGTTCCCTACATCTCTGTGTAGTAACAATTGAAAAGGGAGCCTTCGGGTCACCCTCGACTAAGGTCGCTAATTGTTCTCATTTTGACTCACCCTATATCAAATAATACGCTTTCTCGTATATATATATATATATATATTGTCATCCACAGACAGACTGTTTCGTTTTATCAAAACTCATCAGTGTGGCTACAATAGGCTAGATTCCCGAAGCTGGGATTGAAACCTGGCTGACTGTAATGCCAATCCAAGATTCTACCACTCAACCACGACGAAACCAGCGCAGAGAAGGAAATTTAAACGCTTATGTATCACATTTGTTTTTGTTTCCATATATCCGCTTAACGGCTACCGAGAGCTCAATTCATCTGAAGAGCCTTGCTTTACGCTCATGACAACCATTACTTCCTTCGCTAGAGAGCTCAACCCTACAGTGGTAGGGGAGTATATATATATATATATATATATGAAAGTTAGGGTAGCGTAGAAACAAAAAGAATGGCGCCTGGTGACCTTTTAATTCTTGGCTATGCGATCGTCAGATATACTTTTGACCGTTTCTTGACCTGATAATCTCTCAGACGAAAAACTGAGTTACCAAAAGCCATCAACACAGAATCAACACTATCCTAACTCAAATATAAACAAGCTCTATTTATATTAAGAATCCTTTTTGAATAAATTCAGGTAACTAAATTACACATATATATTAGCCCAGTCAACTGAGGCTGTAGAATGCACCGACTGCATCCCTGCAGAGAGGTTAGACTCCTTCAACGAATATCCAGGATATGACACAAAGCAATCTGATGGTGTGGCTCCAGTAATACAGGAGCTTTGGGGAATGTGGAGTACTATTTTATTGCCATCTCTCCTAAGTCTACTCTGGCCCATAGTGGTAGCATCTGAGAGGGTCCTCTCGATGGGTTGAACAGTGTACTTTTGCTAAACTGAATTTTTAAAAATAGAACCGGTCATATGTATAAAGATGGGTTTGGCATTAGATAATCTACTATATGCCATGAAACCAAACCAAACCAAACTCACACACACACGCGCGCGCGTACACACATATGTCTGCTTGTAAGGGGTCCGATATTTTCGAAAAGGAAATATTCTCAAAGTTTCCTTGTAAGGCGAGTTGTTCATCAATACATCAAACGAAAAGTAATAGTCTCTGAATTTTGTTTGTAAGTCAAAATATTTACAAAAATATCATGCATATGTTCCTCTACTTATGATCATTAGAGGCGCATTTAGCGTAACGGTTATTTTTGAAAGAAATTAAATGGCCGACCCAAGTTCAAATCCTACAAGAAGCTGTTTGTGTTTCACTTCGTAGTGATATCCTTAGGAAAAAGATAAATCTATTTGTACTCCCACCAGCTACTCACCAACCCAGCTAGGGTGGGGATAGAAGGGAAGACTGCTTTTTCAGCCTTGGTTAGTCAGCCTAAAAGGAAAACTCAGTCTTCAAACACGTATTAATCCTCTTAAAAGCTAACCTTGTGCCATATATTGTTTGTGAAGGGGTTACGGAAATACATACTTACGATCATTATTAGTTCATGGATTTAGCTTGTAAGACGAAATGTTTGTACACTTATTTGGAACTAAGTAATACAGAATTTTAAATAGAGAGTTGTTTCCTAGCGAGATTTACTAGTCGACCACGGGACGAGGACATAGATAGTTGAGGCAAGCAAAGAGTCACAGAACAAGAGATCTTTTTTGCGCACAGTTAAATGCTTTCAGATATTGCTAACACTCATAATTCTTTTAGGTACTGCCACTACGAGTCAGAGTTAACCAAGAGTTGTCATAATGAAAGGGTTCTTCACTTTCCCCAGATTCTAAGACTGGAGCCTCACCATCACACTAAATTTAATTTACTAACAAACATGATAGTAAGTTGTTTATTTTTTGTTGTTTTTTGATTTAATGACATATTAATACTTGAGGGTTATTTAATGCCAACATCTTTTAATACATTTATGATATATAATTTTGAAGTGAATAGTTTGTAGGTAACATTTTTAACGAGTCAGTGCTTATTTGTTTGCACACAGTTCAATGGTAACAAGTATTGCTATCTTGCAATAATAGTTCTATTTGCAATAAATTCAAAGTTTTCAAGTATTGCTAACACTAATTATTATATTTGTTGACAATTCAATAGTTTCAAGGATTTCTATCTAACAGTAATAGTTCTATTTGCTCACAGTTCAAAGTTTTCAAGTATGGTGAACACTCATTGTCCTCTTTGCCCACAGTTCAGTTTTTTTCTCTAAAACGAAGAATTCAATCTAACATTAATTATTTGCTTGCTCATAGTTAAATGGTTAAACAATTCTGTTTGACCCACAAATAGGACCCCAAATGTACTACCGTTCCGCATCAAATTGGACCTGAGATACTTCCCCGAAGTTCCTCACCGTGTGATAGTTTAGTGTCATATCCAAAACACGCGTCGGTGGTGTGAAGGGGGGCTTTATCATCTGCTGAGATGGACTGGAACATGATAGGTTCCTGGGTTACGTTTGAGACTTATCAGGTTCGTAGGCAGATAATACATAAGGTATTACTAACGAGCTGTGGACTCTGTAAGATTTTTTAAATAGAGAGTTGTTTCCTAGCGAGATTTACTAGTCGACCACAGGACGAGGACGAAGATAGTTGAGGCAAACAAAGAGACACAGAACAAGAGATATTTTTTGCTTTCAGATATTGCTATCTAACACTCATAATTCTTTTAGGTACTGCCACTCCGAGTCAGAGTTAACCAAGAGTTGTCGTAATGAACGGAATCTTCACTTTCCCCAGATTCCAAGACTGAAGTCTCACCATCACACTAAATTTAATTTTATATCCAGAACACTAAATCGTTTCAAGTATGGCTTTTAAACACAAATAGTTTTATTCAACATTATTCGTTCTTTTGGATCCAGTATTATTATCTGATACTAATTATTCAATCTAACATCTGTCGTTTGTACACAGTTAAATGGTTTCAAATATTGTTAATGATTACATATTCTTTTTTGTTCGGTTGATTGGATCCGAACAGGTATTACAGGTATAATGAAGGGGTACCTCGTATTCCCCAAAATCCACTGGTAGGTTTCTTAATTTGGTTTGTTAGTAGGAATATTCGAAAAAAAAACAAAACAAACCCAAAGAATATTGTTTTCGGGATCTTTTATAAATACACTCTATCTTGCTGACTCTTTATATCAGTACTGTGCAAAACTTCGCAGCCTTCAATTGGAATCATTTTGAGATGAGGCTTCTGAGAATTTTTATTTTTTATTTATTACGGACTTTTTTTCGGGGCCCGTGGCGCAGCGGATAGAGGCGTTGAGGTCTACGGTTCCAGGTGAGCATTGTCAGAAGATAGCGGTTTCAAATCCTACCCAAGCCGCCTAGAGGTTTACTTGGTCAAAAACGTGGTGCAATAGACAACAACTATGGAAGGCAGTAATTACTGGGGATACGGTTACAAGACTCAGCATTCCTATCCGAGGTCACGGTAAAATCACCTGAAGAAGGCCAGAGGAGAAATTAGGCTGAAACGTAGTGAAAGAAGAAACACCACAAAAACTACCAAGATGAGGACAAAAAGTCTGCAATAAATAAAAAAAATTAATCATTTTTCTTTTTTGAGAACTCGAGACTCAATTAAAAAAAACGTGTTTTTTTTCCGAATAAAACTTTTCCTCGCATCAATTATATCAAAGATTTGATGTCTTGTTTATTCGCAGAGTCAGTATTGTTATATCCTGTTTACCCTATTTACACGTATTCAACTATTGTCCCCATTTAGGTTGTTAGATTCACAACGTTTTGACCGCTATACCCTCCATCCTTCTTCAAATGCATTTTGTTGTACTTAGCTATCTCCAGGGAATTTCCATCTATTTATCGTCATCTCTACCTATATATCTATACCAGCCCCTTCGTATCTATCTATCTATCCCTGTTCATATCTATCTATCTATCTCTTTCAGTCAGTATCTATCTATCTATCTATCTATCTATCTATTCTGTTCATATCTATCTATCTATCTATCTATCTATCTATCTATCTATCTCTTTCAGTCAGTATCTATCTATCTATCTATCTATCTATCTATTCTGTTCATATCTATCTATCTATCTATCTCTTTCAGTCAGTATCTATCTATCTATCTATCTATCTATCTATTCTGTTCATATCTATCTATCTATCTATCTCTGTTCATATCTATCTTTCTATCTATCTATCTATCTATATATCTATCTATGTCTGTTCATATCTATCTATCTATCTATCTATCTATCCTGCTCATATCTGTCTATTTATCTATCTCAGTCTGTTCGTATCTATCTATCTATCTATCTATCTAATTTTGATTTTATCTATCTATCTATCTATCTATCTATCTATCTATCTATCTATCTATCTATCTATCTATCTCAGTCAGTTCATATCTATCTATCTATCTATCTATCTATCTATCCTGTTCATATCTATCTATCTGTCTATCTATCTATCTATCTATCTATCTATCTCAGTCTGTTCATATCTATCTATCTATCTATCTATCTATCCTGTTCATATCTATCTATCTATCTATCTATCTATCTATCTATCTATCTATCTATCTCAGTCTGTTCATATCTATCTATCTATCTATCTATCTATCTATCTATCTAATTTTGATTCTATCTATCTATCTATCTATCTATCTATCTATCTATCTATCTATCTCAGTCAGTTCATATCTATCTATCTATCTATCTATCTATCTATCTATCTATCTCAGTCTGTACCCATCTATCTATCTATCTATTCTGTTCATATCTATCTATCTATCTATCTATCTATCTCAGTCAGTTCATATCTATCTATCTATCTATCTATCTATCTATCTATCTATCTATCTATCTATCTCAGTCTGTACCCATCTATCTATCTATCTATCCTGTTCATATCTATCTATCTATCTATCTATCTATCTATCTATCTATCTATCCCTAATTCTGCTCATATCTATCTATCTATCTATCTATCTATCTTCATATTCATCTACTTATCTTACTCTCCTCAAATCTACATTTCTATACTTATCTCTTCGTTTCTATCTGTCTATCTGACCTAATCTTTTTATATCGATGAGATGACCTCTTTGCTTCGTACCCCGAACCTGCTTGATTGAGACATCACAGTGAATGAGTTCAATTTTCCAGTCACGCTACTACGTTCACTTTCGGATGTGATTCCATAACCTCTACGCATAGAATAACCCTAAACGGGTTGACATGGCATTAAAATCTATCAAAGCTAGTTTATTATCAGCTGATTTGCAAGATAGATACCTACAGTTTCAATTTTGGTTTTCATCATGTATATTTTTGTGTGTTTTTTGTATATATATATATATATATATATATATATATAAGGAAATGGACACGGCGACTCGAGACTGATTGCATTTCACATAGCACTAATACCCTTGGGAAAGGTATGACTCCAATTATTCTCCCTCCAGCTCTGGGGAAATAGTAGGGCAGACTGGGCTCTTCAGCCTTGGTGAAGCAACTTGTCTAGGAGAAGGAAAACTCTGAAATCAAACCTGTTAAACTCCGTTTAAAAATTGACCTTGTGTCATATGCTACCCGAGCGAAGGGGTTGGTATATATATATATATATATATATATATTGACACCTACAAACAGACTGTTTCGTCGTATCAGGACACATCAGTGTGACTAGACATGCGAGATGCTTCAAGCTGGAATCGAAACCAGGCTGACTTTACGCCTGTCGGATATCTTACCGTACACCATCAGCAACTTGCGCGTAAGTGAAGGAATTTGATGTATGTGTATTATCTTTGCTTTTGTTAACAAATACGCCTTGATGACTACCGAGTGCTTTGTATTACGCTAGTAGCAACCGTTAATTCCTTCGTGAGAGTGCTCAGACCTCGTGGAAGCAGAGCATGTAAAAAACATGTAAAAAGCATGGCCCACTAGCATATTAAATTTTCATATTCATTGACTTTGGTTTTACAACATAATTTTTACCTCTTAAGGTTTTTTTTTCAGTATCTTATGAATGATTGATAATTCATCAAAAGTTTTGAAATTCAGAAGAATCTATGAAGAAAGTAAACAAAAATCATCACAGAGAAACACGAAAAATACGGATAGGTAAAGCTTGGACTGCTATAGATAGGATTATGACCAACTGAAAATCTGATCTCTTTGAAGAAATAAGCTGTATCTATGTCAGTACTATTGTATAAATCCACCACTTGGAATCAAATAAATCACTTAGAGAAAAAGCAAAGATGCTGTTTGCTGTTTTGAACAAATCCCTGGGAGCAGCTACCAACAAAACAGAAGCTATACGGCTGCTAACCTCCCATCTCTCAAACCATCCAAGAAAGATGAGCAAGATATTCTTAGTTCCGTTGGAGATTTAAGTGATGTTCTTGTATGGATTCCTATGCATGAACACAATGGTGTGGGCTGTCTAGCAAAAGATTTCCATTCACCAGCTTTGTGGACAGTGGATGCCGTTAAGAAAACTTACAAAAATTTAATTTGTCGTCTAATAAGGAATAGGTGTTATTGTAAGCATTTGGATTAGAAAGCGTATATAAAAACTTTAGGGCATCAGTTGAAATATTCTACGACTGAGATATATAGATAGATATGGCTAAACTGACGTTGATAGATATGGCTAAACTGACATAGATTGATATGGCTAAACTGACAGAGATAGATATGAAAAAACTGACGTAGATAGATATGTTAAAACTGACATTGATATTGCTAAACTGACATAGATAGATATGGCTCACCTGGCATAGATAGATATGGCAAAACTGACATAGATAGATATGGCTAAACTGACAGAGATATGGCTAACCTGACATAGATATGGCTAAACTGACAGAGATATGGCTAACCTGACAGAGATAGATATGGCTAAACTGACGTTGATAGATATGACAAAACTGACGTAGATAGATATGGCAAAACTGACATTGATATAGCTAAACTGACAGAGATATGGCTAACCTGACATAGACAGATATGACTAAACTGATGTAGATAGATATGGCTAATCTGACATAAATAGATATGGCAAAACTGACATAGATAGATATGGCTAAACTGACTTAGATAGATATGGCTAACCTGACATTGATATGGGTAACCTGACGCAGATAGATATGGCAAAACTGACATAGATATACATGGCTAACCTGGCATAGATAGATATGACAAAACTGACATAGATAGATATGGCTAACCTGACGTAAATAGATATGGCTAACCTGACATAGATAGATATGGCAAACCTGACATTGATAGATATGGCTAAACTGACATAGATATGGCTAACCTGACATAGATATGGCTAGCCTGACGTAAATAGATATGGCTAACCTGACATAGATAGATATGGCTAACCTGACATAAATATATCGCTTTGTATAGATTAATGAAGCACTGCTCAAATTGGTTCGTATAAAACACTGGGGGCGGAGTATAAAATATTTGATAATTATATAAATTCATTGGGGTCAACATGGGATAAATTCACTAGTTTGCATTCATAAATCTCTTTAGAGGTGCCCGTGGTGTAATGGTTATCGTCGTAGGAAATGGACAGGGCGACACGAGTTCAAATCCTGGACGAGAATGATTGTATTTCACATAGCACTAATACCCTTGGGAAAGGTATGAATCCAATTATTCTCCCTCCAGCTATGGGTAGATAGTAGGAAAGACTAGGTTCTTCAGCCTTGGTGAGGCAAATAGTCTAGGAGAAGGAAAATTCTGAATTCAAACCTGTTAAACTTCGCTTAAAAATTGACCTTGTGTCATATCCTGCCCGAGCGGAGGGGTTGGTAAATAGGATAAAAAGAGAACAACAATCGGTGGATTGTGCAGAGTAGTTGCCAGATATCGTACACCTAGCAGAATACCTGATTCTGCGTGATGGTCCCTAGTGATGTGTCATTCATATATGACTCCTTCATACAATCATTTTAATGAACGAAAGATGTGACTCTAAAAAGTGTTTCGGATAATCATTTGTTTTTCTTTATAAAAAACATGAAGGATTTGCAAAAATACTTTAAAACTCGTATCAGGGATCTTCAGAACGGTTAATTTCTCCATTTGATGTTGAAGTGGAAAGTACAAATTGAGACATTTTATTCAAGACTAATTTATTGATATGGCTTTCGATCTTGAAACGAACCCTATCAGGTGCTACCACTCTGGGTCAGAGTGGACCTGGGAGCAATGGCAATGAAGGGGTACTCCGTATTCCCCAAATCTCTGGCATTACTGGAGCCTCACCATCAGATTGTTTAATGACATATCCGTGATACTCGTTAGGGGAGTCTTACCTCAATTCTATGATGCGGTCGGCGTATTCTGCAGCACCAGCCGACTGGGCCACTTTGGGAGTGAATTGAAATCAACTTTCGTTACAAGGTGTGCATAAAAATGTTAGAGAAGACCTGGTGTGATGGTTAATGAGCTAGGCTAGACCACTTCTCGGGAGTTCAATTCTTACTGGGTGACTTATGCTTCAGGTCTTATACTTAACTAAACCAATCTTAGTATATGAAGCTCAATCCCAAGATCAAACGAAACTAAATTCTTTCCATTTAATGAAAGCAAAACACGTCTTACGTTTTTAAAAAAAGCGCAATCAGTCAGTCACTAATATTTAAGAAATCGCAGAAACCCCTGAAATTAGAGAGATTTTGAAATCCGAGTTTGGGCTAATTCAAATCATAGAAAAAGTGTGAGTGGATATTGCTTTAAATTGAGAAAAAAAAACACCCAATGATTTCATGGAAATCTAAAAAGAAATATTCAGTCGCTTTGTCAAGTGCGAAGTAGAATTTATCGCTATCTCATTAGCAAGTCAAGAAGCCCTGTATCTTAGGGCACTATTGAGAACTGTAACAAGATCTATTACAGTTTTCTCTTGTATCGGATGCCATGATTCTTGCAGAAACCATTTCCAAATAGCGAGCTGAATTAAGCTAAATCCTCGGCCAAGTGCAGGATGTTACTCAAAGTCGATTTTTAAGCAAAGGCTCACCGTCGTTCGAATGTGTGTGAAAGGGCCGTATCAAAAATAGCATAGCTCCGTCAGCATTCCTCATTTTTGGAGAACTGCTTCAAGCATCTGGCAACACCCATGAGACCCTGACACTTTTAAGCTATGGGGGAAGTAAATGCTTGGACTGAAGAAGAGTCTCTGAATTTTGGATCATTGATTACATTTTACTCAAAACACGTCGGAGGAACATGATAGTGTGACATAGTCCTAGACAACCTAATTGAATATCTTTTTATCTAAATCTTTTAGAATTCATTCCCTGTAAATCTTTCTCTCTTTCTCTCTCACTCTCACGTCACTCCCTAACCACATATATATATATATATATATAACTCACCCTGTATATATATATATATATATATAACTCATTCCCTGAAAATCTTTCTCCCTCTTTTTCTCTCACTCTCACATCACTCCCAATCCCCGTATATATATATATATATATATATACGAAGGTGGAATGAAAAATTCAAAGGTTCGTATGTTAAAATCATATCTGCAGCAGCTGTTTTTTTTTTTTGTTTTTTTACCAATGGGTTCCAGCACAGCAATATCTATAGAAGAAATGTGTAAAACCGCGAGAAAGACGATGCTGAAAAATAAACCTCATTCGGTCACATTTCATAAAAATTTCTGCATCAACTTAGAAACTTTTCAACCGTCATATATATACATATATATATAAATATATATATATACACATATAGAAGGTTGACTTTCAAAGCTCGGCGAGGCCAGACGACTTTGTGCGCTACGGGCGCTGCGCGTTGGTTGGGTTGAGAGCTGACGATGTAAAAGCAGTCAGCATAGAAAGATTGTGTCTCTCTCTCCTCATGTCAGATAACCTTTAAACTCATAAAGGTGAATAAAAGTTTCGTACCTGAACTAAGAAGTCGTAAGTGTTTCGTGTATTTCGGATTCCCTATGTCCATTTCACACATCCGTATATCTGGGTATGTAACAGTATAACCTTCCATTTGCTGATTTGTAGCATTTCGAATTGTATAAAACTACTTTTTTAAACCACTCTTAAAATCTACTACGTACTATAGTATACCCCCCATATATACATATATATATATGTGTGTGTGTGTGTGTGTATTGTGATATAATGGCCGAGGGATTTCGTTTTATATATCTTGCCGTTCGGTTTAGTTAGGCTGAGAACCTTTCGCTTAGCGCATGAGTTAGTAAGGTGGAAACATGAGCGCAGGTGTTCACGCGCACGCGCGGGGAGGATGCGTCATTCACAGATGTCAAAATAAAATTCCCTGGTAGGAAATGAGACTAGGGAGATGAGTGACGTTACACACCGGAAGCTGAGATTTGAGAAAAAGGCAGTTAGTTGAGTTTTTGCCTCCGAAGAAGAAGGTTGACTTTCGGAGCTCGCCGCGGCCTTGCGGCACGTGGTGGAGGGGCAGATGGAAAAGTCAGCTTAGAAATATTGTGTATCTCTCTACTTATGTCGAAAAAACCTTTAAACTAATAAAAAGTTTCTTACCTGAACTAAGAAGTCGTCAAGTTTTTTGTGTTTCGGGATTCCTATGTTGTCTATATATGAGTTATGAACATTCTATGTACATTTCACATATTCATGTATGGCTATAGTACAAACACACACACACACACACACACACACACACACACACACACACATATATATATATATATGTGTGTGTGTGTGTGTGTGTGTATGTGTGCGTGTGACTATTCATTCACTGATTTGAAGTATATCGAATTGTCTAAATCTCCTGTTTTAGAACATTTTAAAAGCATTAAATAAATCATCGTTTAAATGCAAACATCGAATAATCTTATTCCTAAATGATATTCAACTGTAAATTTGATGGTTGGTATAAAATAAAGATAATTTGATTCAATAAAATATTTAAGGAGAGATTTTATTTTTTTACAATAAGAATTCCCTTAAAAACAGACAAAGAATTTAGTGAGACGGAGAGAAAGCGAGAGAGAGAGAGAGAGAAGAAGAAGAAGAAGAAGAAGAAGAAGAAGAAGAAGAAGAAGAAGAAGAAGAAGAAGAAGAAGAAAATTGGGAAAGAATTTAACCATCCCTCCATAGAGTGAAGCTTGCCTGAATTCAAAGTTTTCTTTTTCCTAGTTGGGTTGCCTAACCAAAGCTAAAGAACCCAGTCAACTTTATTGTTTGCAAATAGCTGGGAGACAAACAGATAGATTCAAGCCTTTCCCAAGTACATTAACGCGAAGGGAAACGGAAAAAGCCTCGTTCAGGATTTGAACTCTGGGCAACGATTCCAATTCCTCCGTCGAAAAAGTACGCCCCATTAACTTAGGAAAAGCAACCAATGAAAATAATCTGCGAGAAAAGAAAAAGAGAATATGGTCCTATGATGGTTTTAATAGTTTAAACTATAAAATAAAAGATTAAATTTGATGATAAGATCGGCTGTTTAAGACGAGGAGATTGATTCCAAAGAGAGATGACTTATTTCTAATGTAATGAATTTGAAAAAACCACCATGAAATTCCGGGCGAAAAAGAGCATCACAACGTCTTATTGGCCTTTTTGAAAATTCTTTCGTAATTCCCCGTCTTCTTTTCCTTCTTTATTGACAAGCAATGATGTTGAGGAGGTTTTAAATGTTGACAAGTTTAGTGAAGCAAGATGGGATAAAGTACTTGAAGACTGGTTTGAAGTGACAAAGTTTTTATGACGAATTTATCATGGCATCACATAAGGATGTTTTTTTTTTCTCTTCTTTTTATTCTTCTTTTCAGCGTCATGCGCACTTAAATGCACGTCTGTATCTGTCCGTGTATATCAAAAATACAGAAACTTATAAACACACACACACATACACACACACACACACACACACACACACACACACACACACACACACACGCATAAATATATATATATATATATATATATATATATATGTGTGCGTGTTGGTATGTGAGTGTGTGGGTATGCATGTATTTGAGTGTGTGTGTGTGTGTGAGTAAACTTTCTTTAAACGTACATGTAAACTGACAAAAAAATGCCCGGAAAAATCAAAATAATTTGAATAGACAGATACACACACACACACACACACACACATATATATATATATATATATATATATATATATGCACAGAATGTACATTCATGAATATGTATATATGCATAAATATATATGTATGCACATATATATGCATACATGTATATATATATATATATATATATATACCTTGTAGGAGTATGTTTTGATGCATGTGCGCATGCATATATAGATGGATGTTAGTTTGCATATATGCGTATCCTGTTATTTACATCTACAGCTAAAAGGCATGAGATTGTACGTACATACACTAATCTCTCTATCTATCTCATTCTAGTCATATCTATCTATCTATCTATCTATCAGTCTGTTCATATCTATCTATCTATCTATCACTCATTTCGTATGAATATATCTATCTTAATTTGCTCGTATCTATATATCTATTTCAGTGTTTTCGTATCTATCTATCTATCTATCAGTCTTTTCGTATGAATATAACCGATATAATGAAACGCAGTTTCTTCCAGGCAACGGTCGCATCGATACTGCTATATGGCTGCACTACATGGACTCTAACAAAACGGTTGGAGAAGAAGCTAGACGGCAATTACACAAGAATGCTGCGAGCAATCTTGAACAAGTCCTGGCGGCAACACCCCACAATACATCAACTGTACGCCCACCTGCCTCCTATCACGAAAACTATTCAAGTTAGACGAACCAGACATGCAGGACACTGCTGGAGAAGCAGGGACGAACTCATAAGTGATGTACTCTTATGGACCCCCACACATGGCCGTGCAAAAGCAGGACGACCAGCATGAACATACATTCAGCAACTATGTGAGGATACAGGATGTTGTCCTGAAGACCTGCCTGAGGCGATGAACGATAGGGAAAAGTGGCGAGAGAGGGTCAGGGATATCCGTGCTACCAGCACGACATGATGATGATGATGATGATATCTATCTCAATTTGCTCGTATCTATGAATCTATTTCAGTGTGTTCGTATCTATCTATCTATCTATCTATCTATTTCAGTCAGTTAATATCTATCTATCTATCTGTCTGACAGGCTGTCTCAATTGGTACGCATCTCTGTATCTGACTGTTAATCTTAATCTATATACATCTATCAATATTTCTATCATTGTATTTCACATTTACATCTCTCTCTCTATATATATATATTAGTCTGTTCGTTTGTATATATCTATCTCAGTGTGTTCGTATCTATCTATCTATCTATCTATCTATCTATCTATCAACCGTTTGTATAACTGCTTTTATCTTTCTGCATTTACATATAATCATGTGAAGTTTTATGTGCATATATGTGTAAAAAAACGTTTATGTATATGTGTATATGTGTCAGTGTGTGTGTGAGTACGCGTGTTTGTATAAATGTGGGCGTACATATATATGCAAATATAAATTATTTCTGCATTTGTGTATAAGAACTAATTTTATATTTACCAAGCTTGGAACGCATAATGAATAAATCCTTTGATGTCAACATACGAGTATATTGATATAGGGATTAATGATCCAAGTGTGGGTGTGGAGGGGTGCACACACACACACACACACACACACACACACACACACACATATATATATATATATATAGAGAGAGAGAGAGATACGGGAAGACAGATAGAGAGAAAGAGTGAGACTGATAAATAGACGAACATAGAATACAATTAATCTTAAAAAAGATGAATTGGAACATTGAAAATATAGATGAATCATTTATGAAATTTCCTCATGAGGAATTTATATGCATTTAAACAAAAAAAGCTAACTAATTATTAATCGCGCCATGGGTATACCCACGGGTGGTTATGAAAGGCTATCCACTAGGAACTGCGCAAACATCTGAGTTTGAGCACACAAACAAATCAGAATTTGCCCTAGAACTGCTAAATTTCTCAAGTGCTTTAAAATTTTAACAAAGCATCGAGTCCAAGCCAGAATTCCTGTTCAGATTTCAGATTTCCTGTTCAGAGGTGACAGAATAAAAATGGAACCAGCCGAGTCGGCTGGGGCTGTAGAATACACCGACTGCATCTCAGCAGAGGGGTATGACTCCCACAAGTGTATTGCATATGACATTAAACAATCTAATGATGATGCCCTAATGCTGGAGCTTTGGTTTGGTTTCTTTGTTTAATGGCATATCAACCTTTGTACGGTATTTAATGCCAAGGCTATTCTCTTAGAAGAACAGTAGTGGTACTATTTAACCCATAGCTGGGAGGATAAGGGGTTCATACTTTTCCCAATGGTATTTGCCCGAAAGTGAACGTAATAAGCTGGAGCTTTGGGGAATGCAGAGTACCCCTATGTTGCCATAGCTCCAAGATCCACTCTTGCCGGAGTGGTAGCACCTGATAGGGTCCTCTCTATGCGTCAAATAGGAGTGTTTGATATTTAGACAGAGTAAAAACAAATGACTTAAGCTAAATTGAATTGCTCGAATTAAAACTGATCATTTAACTGTGTGAAAACAAATGATGTTTGAGTGAATTGTTAAGGATACATAGCAACAATTTGAACCACTTACCTGTGTGCAAATGAATGAGGAATATTGAACAGAATTAGTTGTATTTAATAGCATCACTAGAAACTCCTTAATTCTGCACCAGGGTTGACCTCGTGGTGTAATGGTTAAAGTGATGGACTGCGAAATCGTAGTAAGCGAGTTCGTACTCCAGTGGCGCAATTACATTCACTTTCGGGCAAATACTCTTGGGAAAGGTATGAACCCCCTTATCCTCCCAGCTATCTTCCTGCTCTTCAAGGAGAATACCTTTGACATTGAAATAACCGACAAAGAAGGTGCCCGTGATGTAATGGTTATCGTCGTATGAAATGGACACGGCGACACGAGTTCAAATCCTGGATGAGACTAATTGCATTTCACATAGCTTTAATACCCTTGGGAAAGGTATCAATACAGTTATTCTCCCTCCATCTATGGGTAAATAGTAGGGCAGACTAGGTTCTTCAGCCTTGGTGAGGGAACAAGTCTAGTAGAAGGAAAACTTTGAATTCAAACCTGTTAAACTCCGCTTAAAAATTGACCTTGTGTCATATCCTGTCCGAGCAGAGGGGAAAGGGAGGTGACCGTGGTGTAATGGTTATCGTCGTAGGAAATGGACACGGCGACACGAGTTCAAATCCTGGACGAGACTGATTGCATTTCACATTGCTCTAATATCTTTGGGAAAGGTATCAATCCAATTATTCTCCCTCCAGCTATGGGTAAATAGTAGGACAGACTAGTTTCTTCAGACTTGGTGAGGCAACTAGTCTAGGAGAAGGAAAACTCTGAATTCGAACCTGTTAAACTTCGCTTAAAAATTGACCTTGTGTCATATCCTGCCCGAGCGGAGGGGTTGGGTAAATAGGATTAAATAACCTACAAAGGTTGATATGCCATTAAACAAAGAAACCAAACCATACCTAATTCTGCACCTAAATTGAATTTTTGGTATATTTTGGTATTAGTATTTGATAGTATGACTTGTAACCATTTCATTGTGGACAAATAAATTATTAATATCGAATAGAATTATGATTAGTGTTAGATAGCAATAATTGAAACCACTTTACAGTAGAGAAACAATAACAATACTAGTGTGGAAACAAGTTACGTGGTGCTTTCAATAAGTTTACAGACGTTCATTGTGCCGGCATTTTAAATTCCCGTAGACTCTTACAAATTCAGTATGTTATTGTTATACATCTTATGAGATGACTAATCAATTTTTAGGATTTCAGGTTCATACAACAGCTACAGCAGCAATTGGAATACATCCTACTAATGCCTGATTCTCACTGCTAGTGAATTTAAAAAATGCAATCTGACACTTTAGAAGAACGATATGCAATAAAATTCTGTTTTAAGCTTGGAAAAAATGCCACAGAAACGTATGGGATGCTTCAGACAGCTTTTCGACCGTCTTGCATTAATCGAGCATCAGTTTCTGAGTTGCATAAGAGATTCAGGGAAGGCAGGGAGTCTGTGAGGGATGAGAAGAGGTGTGGGAGGAATAAGGAACTCAATACACCAGAGTTGATTGGCCAAAGGGTTAGGTTTAGTGTTACTCTGTTGAGGTTTTAAGGAAGTTTAGGAAGAGATTCCGTCGGATGAGGCCAGTACCCTTCAAATCGGGTCAGTGGCATTTCTACCAGGACAATGCACCAGTCCACAACTCCATCTTTGTCACAGACTATTTGACCAAGATAGACATCAAGATAGTTCCTCAACCTCCCAATAGTCCAGACCCTGCTCCCTGTGACTTTTGCTCATTCCCAAAGCTCAGTGACTGTCGTTATGAGACAATTGAGGAGATGAAAGAGGCTGTGACGAAAGTCATTAACACGCTCACACAAGAGGACTTCCATGGGGCCTTGCAGAAGTTGTTGGAACGGTAAAACAAGTGCCTTGCAGCCGGAGGAGATTACTTCTAAAGGGACTAGAGTTTCATGTGTGTACCATCAATAAAAGTGCCGAAACGAAAAGAGTCTGGAAACTTATTTAATGATCCACGTAGATGGAGCTACCATTACCATTACCTAATTTCATTTGCACCACAAATTACTCATCTAGAAATGTAATTACCAATAAACTTTGAGTGAAAAGCAACGACTGATGTTAAATTCTGCCTTCTATGAAGCAATACTTGAAACAATTTAATTCTATGCAAGAAAAATTGCTCTGTCTCGTTTAAAAGGGTTATCAATTAAATGTGTTTACAGATAATATTTGATATATATGTAAAAACAGAATTTTGTATTGAATAACCGACGACGGTTGATATGCCATAAAACCCAACCAAACAAATCCATAAATTCGAAAAAATAGTAGAACCTCGCTCGTGAATAATAACAATAATAATCATGGTACGTTTGAAAGGCAGACAACTAAATGTTGGTATCGTAAAGATATAAGTCAGTGAATAAGATTATGATTTAAAACATCTATTCGACCAGGAGATGGGATCCTCACGGATATAACCCAAATCCAAATTAGGGTGGACCTAGAAGTAATGGCAATGAAGGCTTACTATCCAAATATTTCGTTCTGGAAATCTGGGTTGTAAACGTTGATTACCATGAGTCCATTGGGAGCGGTGTAGAGCCCCCATGAAATACAGTTTATTGTCATAATCAAGACCCCCTTTGTTTTTTGGAGCGGGGGGTGTTACCTTTCTACTATGGATACAGGCAGCGTATTCTAATCCCCACTTTACCGGTGGAATGGAAAAAAAGAGAATTTTGAGGTAACGAAGGAAAAAAGAACGAAAAAATAAATAATCGGGAAAGAAAGAAAGAAAGAAAAAAAAAAGAGGATTGATCAACGAAAAATAAAGAAAAATGAAGAAAAGAAAGAAAATGAAGAAAAAGAAAGAAAATGAAGAAAAAGAAAGAAAAAAAAGATGAAGGAAAAATGAAAAAAAATGAGAGAAAAATGAAGAAAAATGAGAGAAAAAATTTAGATAGAATGAATAAAAAGAAAGATGAATGAACGAAGAAATAAGATGAGAGAAAAAATAAAATCAAAGAGAAAGAGAATAGCATATTTAAGGATACAATCGAAAAGAAAGAAAAAGAAAGAACGAAAGAATGAAGAATAAAAATAAAGAAAAAGAAAGAACGAAAGAATGAAGAATTGAAAGAAAGAAAAAGAAAGAAAAAGAAAGAACGAAAGAATGAAGAATAAAAAGAAAGAAAAAGAAAGAACGAAAGATTGAAGAATAAAAAGAACGAAAAAGAAAGAACGAAAGAATGAAGAAGAAAAAGAAAGAAAAAGAAAAAACGAAAGAAACAAGAAGAAAAAGAAAGAAAAAGAAAGAAAAAGAAAGAACGAAAGAATGAAGAAGAAAAAGAAAGTAAAAGAAAGAACGAAAGAATGAAGAATAGAAAGAAAGAAAAAGAAAGAACGAAAGAATGAAGAATAAAAAGAAAGAAAAAGAAAGAAAAAGAAATAATGAAGAATAAAAAGAAAGAAAAAGAAAGAAAAAGAAAGAATGAAGAATAAAAAGAAAGAAAAAGAAAGAAAAAGAAAGAACGAAAGAATGAAGAATAAAAAGAAAGAAAAAGAAAGAAAAAGAAAGAACGAAAAATGAAGAATAAAAAGAACGAAAAAGAAAGAACGAAAGAATGAAGAATAAAAAGAAAGAAAAAGAAAGAAAAAGAAAGAATGAAGAATAAAAAGAAAGAAACTCAAGAACAAAGAATAATTAAATAAATGAAAGAAAACAAATATTAAAAAAACTCGAAGGAAAGTCATGGAAACAAAATAAATATATTGGTTTGATTTGGTTTATTGGTTTAACGGCATATCAACCTCTCATGTGTTATCTAAAAACGATATCTGATACAAATAATTCGAACAGAGTTATATGGTTTCAATGGTTGGTTTGGTTCAATGGCATATCAACCTCTATAGGTTATTTAATGCCAGAGCCTTTTTACACATATATATAGGATGTGTAAATGCATATTTTTAGGTTGGTAATGGTTGGGTTTTATGGCAAGTTGACCTCTTAAGGGTCACTGAGTGTCAAATTCTGATATATATATGTATATATATATATATATATATAGGTAGCATTTCTTCGTTAATGCAAATTTCATTAAACATAATAGACATTTTATGTCTACATATTTTTTTCTGGATCCTTTCGAATTCCCGTATTACTTTTATCGTATTCGGGGGGAATTGATTTATGTATTGTCCATAGTTGTATGTATCCCTAGTACTTTCTGCCAGACTTTGGGCCATCATCAAAAGCGATGTAACTTTTGTTTTTGCATATTACTACTGTGTAAGGGCGTCTTTGCCGTTGAAGATTATGGCGTTTGCTTTTAACTGTAATCACTTTTGGAATAGATCCTCCCCTGATGATGGCCCAAAGTCGGGCAGAAAGTACTAGGGATAAATACAACTATGGACAATACATAAATCAATTCCCCCCGAATACGATAAAAGTAATACGGGAATTCGAACGGATCCAGAAGAAAATATGTAGACATAAAATGTCTATTATGTTTAATGAAATTTGCATATATATATATATATATATATATATATATATATATATATATATATATATATATATAAATGAATATTAATTGTAAATAAATAGTCCGGAATTAGTGTTTTAAAATAGGTCAGAGTTTTTCGTTCGTATAAACTTGATGGTCGAAGATGTTGGTAACATAGTCTATATCTTTAATAGGAGGCCAATTGTTTTTAAGAAGTATAGTTTCAAGTATTCCAATTTAATAATAATAATAATAATAATAATAATGCTCCCATGGGACTTTAACATACAACCTGATCACCTAATCCCGGCCAGAAGACCAGACCTCAAACTCCAGTGAGAAACAATCTGCTGATGCTGGTGTGAAAAAATCTGAAAAGTGTAAAGCAATAATAATTATACGATAATGTAAAATTAAAAGAAAGCGAAAAGTGTGATAAGTCCTAAGATCTTACTAGAGAACTAAAATGCTATTGAGTATGAAGGTGATAGTAATTAGTGTCCTTAGAACAATACCCAAAGGATTAGTAAAGGAACCGTAAGACGTAGAAATAAAAGGACACGAGGAAACCCTCCAGACTATAGGATTATTAAGATTGGCCAGAATACTGAGTAGACACCTGGAGTTTGCGTGACAGCAATTGAGGAGACTTGCTGTCACTCCAGCTTCAGAGGAAAACTTTCGACTAACGCAGATGTAAAAATCTTGGAGGATTAATTACGATAATTAATTATGATAATTAAAAAGGGAAACTGGTGAATAGTGAACTTTGCCGTCCAGGTGGACTAGAGAGTGAAAATCAAAGAAAATGAAAAGAGAGGCAAGTACTTAGACCCTTCCTGAGAGCTAAAAATGCCATGAAACATGAAAGTGACGGTGATACCAATTGTAATTGGTACACTTGAAACAGTCCCCAAAGGCTTGGTAAGGGTTGCTGGAAGAGTTGGAAATCGGAGGACGAGCAGAGACCATCCAAAATACACCATTGTTGAGATCGGCCAAAATACTGAAAAGAATCCTGGAGACTTGATTGTTTGTTTGTTTGGGTTTCATGGCATATCAACCTTTTTAGTTTATTTAATGCCAAATCCATTTTTATACAAATCAACTGTTCTATTCCAATCAGTTCAGTTTAGCATAAGTACACAGTTTAGTTCTATTTGACCTATAGATAGGACCCTATCATGTGCTACCACTCCGGACCAGAGTGGATCCGGGAGCGATGGCAATCAAGGGGTACTCCACATTCTCCAAAGCCTTAGCATTACTGGAACCTCAACATCAGATTGTTTAGTGTCCTAAAGGACACTCGTTGAGGGATTCTTACCTTCTGCAGAGAAGGAGTCGTTATATTCTACAGCCCCAACCAATTGGGAAACTGGAGACTTGCTGTCACTCGGACTCCAGGGAAAGACCTTTAGCAAACGCTGGTGTGAAAATTCGTTATAAATAATCATAATAATGGTAATTTTATAATAACAATAATATATGACGCAACAAAATAGTGAGTGTAAGTTATTTGGTGATCGAGACGAAACCATCGTTCATACAATGAGCGAATGCAGCAAATTACTTCCAAAAATATAAGATTAGACACGACTGGGTGGGAAAGGTGATCCACTGGGAATTGTACAAGAAATTTACATTTGACCATACGAACACGAGGTATATGCACAACCCGGAATTAGTCCTGGAGAATGAGATGCGCAAAGTTCTCTGGGATTTGGAGATACATATGTATCAGCTAATATTCGCCAGACGACCAGACTTCGTGATAGTCAACCAAAAAAAAAAAAAAAAAAAAGAGAACCAGCCGAATATAGGACTTTACCTTCCCGGCAGACCATTAAGTAAAATTTAAAGAAGGTGAAAAGTGGGGTAAATATCTGAACCTTGCTAGAGAGCTAAAGAATCTATGGAACACGAAAGTAAAGTCGTGGTTGATACACTTGGAACGATCCTCAAAGGATTAGGAAAAGGACTGGAAAATTTAGAAACCAGGATAAGAAGAGACATTCAGACAATATACCTGCGCGAATACTGAGAAGAGTACTGGAGATTTGAAGAGACTTGCTGTCATTCAAATTTCAGTGAAAAACCATCAGCTAACGCTGATGTAAAAAAACTCTCAAAAGAGTATAATAATAATAATAATAATAATAATAATAATAATAATAATAATAATAATTTATGCACAAATATAATGTTTCAAGAAATTATTACTATTTAATGATAATCATTTCTTGGCCCGCCATAATATTATATAAATTATTCCCATCAAATACATCTCTGGCCCGGGATAGTAGCACCTGATAGGGCCCTATCTCTGGGTTAAATAGAACTAATGCATACTTATGCTAAACTGAATTGTTTTGCAAAACTGAATAGTTTAAAAAAGAAATGTTTTGACAATTAAACCGTACTTACATTTAAACTGCGTGCTTTTTTTTTTTTTTTCATCATGCAACGTGTGAAAGCACGTGCGATACTCTGTCCTCATCAGCCGCCATCCAGGGGTGATAACACAGTTTCGGTAGCTCAAGGCAGTACTGCCACCCCTGGCGCTACCAAGCAGCTTTTGCCACCGGACAGGGTATTAAGAGAATTATATATATATATATATATATATATATACGCCAGATCAATTAAATGCAGAGACTACATTGGACGTTAATCTTCATTTTCTGAATGCAGTTTGTGATTTAAAAAAAAACAAAAAAAACGCGTTTACTTTCGGCGGTTGATGTTATTACGCGTTTACAGTAAACATTTCTTACGTAATCACACTGGAAAGGTGGTTCCGCGTGTATTCTTGCTTTCGACCAAATCCAACTTGATGCATATCGCGCCGTGGTCTGAAGACGATTTGAGTTTATGCTAAACTGAATTCTTTGAAATGGAACTGTACTTACACTAAACTGAATTGTTTAATATAGAACTGTTTTGACACTTAACTGTGGGTTAACAAAATCTGTACTTATACTAAGCTATATTAGCTAAATTAGAACTGCCTTATTAAACTGAATATCTTGAAATAGAAATGTTTTTCACAATTAAACTGTACTTACATTTAAACTGCGTACTTATCCTAAACTAAATTGTTTGAAATAAAGCTATTTTTATGAAAATGGATTCGGCGTTAAATAACCTACAAAGGTTGATATGCCCATAAAACCCAAAAAAACCATCCAACTCATCAAATACAAATAATTTCCAAACTGTAATAAGGTTTGAAATATTCCTACCGGATACAAATGATTCATACACAATTAAATCGTTTCAAATCTTAATTTCTGTTTAAAAATTTGTTTAATAATGGTGATTAGTTTACTCACAATGAAATGATTCTAAGTAACAAAAATAATATTTTGTAAAGAATTATAGCTTCAAATAATTAATCTTGATAAAGATAATCTGCATTCAGTTAATTGTTTCCAGATCTTTCTTTCAAACATGAATCATTCTATTTGATAATGATAATAATAATAATATGCAACAAAATAATGCGAATAAATAAGACGCAACAAAATAGCAAATGTAGACTATGCGGTGACAAAAATTGAAACCATCAATCACATAATAAGCGAATGCAGCAAATTAGCCCCGAAGGAATATAAGATTAAACATGATTGGGTCGGAAAGGTGATCCACTGGGAAATGTGCAAGAAATTTAAATTTGACCATACAAACAAATGGTATATGCACAACCCAGCACCTGTCCTAGAAAATAACACACATAAACTCCTATGGGATTTTGACATACACACGGATCACCAAATCTCGGCCAAAAGACCAGACCTAATAATAACACAAAAAAAAAAAAGAGAATTTGCAAAATTGTCGACTTTGCCGTCCCGGCTGACCACAGAATAAAACTGAAAGAATGTGAAAAGAAGGATAAGTACCTCGACATTGCTAGGGGACTGAAAAATTATACCAATTGTAATTGGTGCGTTTGGAACAGTAACTAAAGGATTAATAAAGGGCCTGGGGGACTTGGAAGTTGGCGGACGAGTGGAGACCATCCAAATGACAGCATTATTGAGAACGGCCAGAATACTGAGAAGAGTCCTAGAGACTTGAGGAGACTTGCTGTCGCTCAAACTCCAGTGGAAGACCATCAACTTGAGCTGATGTGAAAAACTCTAAAGGAATAAATGATAATAATATGTTTGCATACAGTTATATGGTTTCAAGTGTTCATATCTGAGAGTAAATATTTTATAAGAAATCTATTTACCCCATAGGTAGAACGCTAATAAGTACCACTGTTTCAGGTTAGAGAAGACCTGGGAATAATGGCAACACAGGAGTACTCAATACTTCCTAGATCTTCAGAACTGGAGTCTCACAGCCGGATACAGTTTCGTGTCATACTCGGATACTCCTTTTTTGAGTGGGGGTTTTATCCTCCAACAGGGCTGAAAAATAAATAGGAATATTAAAACCAATGACAGGACGAGATAGACGGGATTATATGAATGAAGGAATTAAGGAAAGCAAGAAAGAAAAATAATGAATAGAAAAAACGAAAAAGCAAAGACAGGAGGAATGAAAGAATAGAAATAAAAGTCCTTGAAAAGTAAATAAAATGAAAACTTGACATGAAAAATAGTTTATAAATTTTGTGATTCTTTTCCTACAAAAGGGAGATAATAAAAATGTAAATGGCTTTTAAAAAATTGTCTTTTCTTAAAACAAAAAGAAAATGTAGACTCGCTATTTTGCTTAACAAAAGAGGCAGAATTATTACCGACGGCAATTAAGAAGTTTTTGGTCATTGAATGGTGCTTACTGGTCAAAGTAAACCTCGACAAATATTTATAGAAATTCACATGGCTCTGTCTAGTTGTTGAATAAGATGCATTTTGAATGGGCTTCACGAATAAAAATAACATTATTTCAAATCATTCAACGTTTCAAATTATGCTGTTTGTTTGTTTCCTTTTTTTTTATCATATTTTTCTTTCTTTCTCTTTACTTCTTCATTAGTGTTTGTTTCTCGTTTTAGTTTTTTTTTTCTTTCTATCCTTTTTCCTTGTTTCTTTAACTTCATTTTTATTTTTCGATTTTAAATTCTTTCTTTCGTCTTCATTCCAGTTTTATATTGTAAATTTCAATTTCTTTTTTGTTTCTTCGTTTATTCTTCATTTGATGTTTCATTTTCTCACTTATGTATTTATTCATTCATTAGTTTACGTATTTTTCTTTTCATTCATTCATTCTTTTTTTTTTGTTTTAGTTTTTTTTTTATCATTTCCTTTTAAATCTTCTTTTCTTTTCTTCTTCTTTCCTATATGTATTTTTTTTTCTTTTCGCATTTTGTTCCTCATCAAACAACAGGATTTCTATCAATGAAAGATGGTGATTCAACTACAACAAATGTTTTGTCACTAATCTCTTGTCGCAGTTGTCAGACAAAAAACCTCTTTGAGACGCACAGCCGCAGCAGAAACAGGCAGGTGATTTTAAAGTCGCCTGCTTTTTGCCCACAGAGCCGTGTTCCGTGTCCTGTGGGAGCAAGAGGAGGGAAAAATGGAAGCGGTACAATTTAGGGCAAAAATGGACGGACTCTGTTTGAGACTATACGTGCCATCGCACACGGCACGATACAACCACACACGAGCTAAAAATCTCCTGCATGAAGCAGACAATACGTGACGTAATCCAATATGGCGGATTTACGTTACGTCACTCTCCCATCATTCTCGGAATTATTGACTAAGACGATAAAAAGAAGGGCAAGAATCTCTGACGAGTTAGAATCAAAAGCAGAAAAGAGCTCTAGCTTTAACATTTTTCTTTAATACAAATGTCAGCCGACAAGTTTAACGTTTTTTGAAGATAAAGTTGATAATATTTGTTTTTTTGAAAAACTGAGTCAAAAATATTTATATATTATACGAGGGTTAATTGGACAATATATCGGGTAGAACTGAGATTTATTTTTACTAGATAAAAACGGAAGCCTAAATATTTGACACTGAATTAAGGGTAACATACAATGACAATCGAGAAACTCATGAGACTGGGTTTTTTTTTTCTTTTGCATTTCGTTTTTTTCAGGTTGGCTACCTTGATTGAAAATCAGCCGATTTTTCTTTCTTTCTTTCTTTCTTTCTTTCTTTCTTTCTTTCTTTCTTCTTCTTATTAAATAATGATAGTCATTCAAACCATAGAATTGTATGTCTAAATTATCAAAACTACATAGGAATACTCGATATCATATTATTGTGAGAAAGAAATGATTATTATTATTAAATATGATAAGTTACTTGAAAACATAAAATAGTCTATAAATAATTAGTATTGGATAAGAACACTTGAAACCATATAATTGTGTGCAAATTATTAGTATTAGATAAGAGTACTTGAAACCATATAATTGTGTGCAAATCATTAGTATTAGATAAGAATACTTGAAACCATATAATTGTGTGCTAATTATTAGTATTAGACAGGAATACTTGAAACCATATAATGGTATGTTATAAAATTGTTGGGTATCACCTACCTCTTCAGCATAATGAGCTGAGTTCCATCTGCCATATATGGCAGTAGCGGAGATCAGTCTGGGAAGGATAAGCCTACGAGTCAGACCAGAAGAGCCGTTCCTATTGTTGAAGTATATCATTACTCTATCACTAATCCTATGTTCTTATTACTAACAGTCTCTCTCTTGTAAATACTCTTTCCTGTAAATATAACTATTTTCCTCACATATCGTGGTTTGTCTTATCATTACTACTACTTGTGTTCACTAAACAAAACACATCAAAAATTAGTACTGAATAGGCACATTTTTTTATTTTGTTTTAATATTCCTCGTTGGGCATCTTCATTTTTTACTATCTTCGTTATCAACAATATCAAAGAATATCTTTGCACAAAACATATACACTCTTACTATATATATATATATATATATATTTATATATATATATATATATATATATATATATGTGTGTGTGTGTGTGTGTGTGTGTGTGTGTGTGTGTGTGTGTGTGTGTGTGTGTGTGTGTGTGTGTGTTGCGTTCTGGTTAGTGAACGCTTGTAATATTAAATAAAGGACAAACCACGATATGAGAGGAAATAGAGATATATTCTCAGGCAAAAGTATATACAATAGAGAGACTATTAGTTGACAAGAACAATGGATTAGTGAACGCTTGTAATATTAAATAAAGGACAAACTACGATATGAGAGGAAATAGAGATGTATTCACAGGAAAAAGTATATACAATAGAGAGACTATTAGTAGACAAGAACATAGGATTAGGGAATACAGAATAAAGATATAGTCCAACGATAGTATTGGCTTCCGTTATTACGGTAGCAAGTAAGGTGATCTAGTGAGATCTCCCGTCTCCAACGCTCTAATACTATTCCTATAAAAAGCTGCTCTTCACCTTCTAGTCTGCCCTGGTATTAGTAGCTACTGCTATATATGGCAGATGGACTAGTTAATTGTGTGGAAAAAGGTGGATGATACCCAACAATATATATATATATATATATATATATATATATATATATATATATATATATATATGCATATCTATATATATATACAGATCAAATTCTGTTTAGTAATACATCCGATGATTATGAAAAAGGCCCCTTTAAATTCTTTTTGTAATTATTTTTTTTAAATGAAATCATTTAACTGTGTGAATTTATTAGTATTTGATAAAAATACTTGAAAAAATATAACGGACTGTAAATTTTTTGTATTAGATAGGAATACTTGTTACCATGTAAATATGGGGAAATTATTTGTATTAGGTAGGAATACTTGATACCATGTAAATATATGAAAATTATTTGTATTAGATTGGAATACTTGATACCATGTAAACATGTGAAATTATTTTTGTGTTAGGAATACTTGATACTATGTAAATGTATGAAAATTATTTATACTAGATAGGAATACTTCTTACCATGTAAATATGTGAAAATTGTTTGTATTAGATAGGAATACTTGATACTATCTAATGTTGAGCAAATTATTAGTATTAGACAGAAATATTTGAAACCATGCAACTGTGAGCAGATTTTTTGGATTCGATAAGAATTCTTTATACCATGTCACTGTGTACAAATTATTTCTGTATTTGATAGGAGAACTTGATAAGGTATAACGGTGTGCAAATTATTTGTTCTAGATCGTAATACCCGATATCGTACATCTGTGTGAAAATTATTTGTATTAGATAGGAATACTTGAAACTGTGTGCAAACAAATGATTATTATTGCCAATAAAGTGCAATTAAAAATGTTTGCAACAAAACTTTAAAAATATGACCATGATTATAATCAAACTCACGCTAATGAATGAATTTCTTGTCATTCAGAGTATTTAGACTATTTTCTTTTTCATAATTGTTATATTCACAACGTTTCGGTCGATACGTCTTTTGGCCTTCAGATGTTTCGTGTCGAAATCGGAAGTCTCAGCTCCAGAGTTCAACATGAAACGGAACTTCAAAATTAAACCCTTTATTTAATCCACTAATTTTGCGAACTGTAACTGGGAACAAGTGTCAAACTATAGTAAGTATCCTTTGATATTTACCTAATTTAAAACTTCTCAAGCTTCATCTCAGAAATTTAGATACAGAAATAAATGTTAGCATTAAATTCTAGCCTTTTAGCACAAGGTATTATCCCAAAATACACAATTCGGTGGTATCAGAAAACACGATTTGAACTCTATTCAATGTATCCATATCCAACAATGATAATCGTTACTGCACGAGCGCCACAAAGAAACGTTGCTATCTGTTCTTCTAAATCTCATCTTAATTTCTTATTACTGGTTAGCTGCTCCTTGGAGGGTGAAAATGGAAGTCAAGAGCATAAGTCTTTATTTGCCCATACACTGCTTTACTATTATAAATATTCTTACTGTGCATCCTTCAGGCAACCTGCAGTAATTAAATGCCTTGTGGCCTAAGGATAAAACAACGAGTCATCTCTGAGCAGCAGAAGTAAAAAGACATTGTTTAACTCGCTGATCTGTGGCTCAGTTGTGGATAACCTTGGATATGAAGTCCACATTTTCTTCAGAGGTGTAAGTACCCACAAAAAAGGAGTATTTCGCGGTTGATAATAAACTGTATTCGATAACGAAGCTCCAGTTCTGAAGCCTTCAGGAGAATAGAGTCCTACCAAATTTGTTATGGGGGACTCTGTACACCCTAGAGGAGATCTTAGCTTAACAGTTATCGTAGTACAAAAGGAAAGGCATGAACCCATCTCTTCTCTGGTCAGGTAAACAAAAAGAAAGACTGCATTCTTTAACATTGGTAAGGCAAGCATCCTAAGAAACTGAAATTCAAACCAGCTGTACTCCGCAGAAAATTGTGCCTCAACTCTGTATGGTGGAGGAGTTGGGCGAATATATACGCCTAGGTTTATTCTGAGCGAGAGTGGTTGAGGGGGTTAAATAGATTTAGTTTGGTTGTGTTTTATCGCATATCAACCCATTAAGTTTATTTAATGACAAATACCTCTTATATATATATATATATATATATATATATATATAAAGTAAAGTTAGCGACCATAGTCGAGGGTGACCCGAAGGCTCCCTTTTCGATAGCTACTACACCAAGGTGTAGGGGAGGGCGCTACTCCATTCCCAGGATTGCTCCACTTTACCCTTGAACCGTACCTTATAATGCTGAGTGTTAAGCAAGGTGGTATCAAGTATCATTTTTAAAGTCTTTGGTATGACTCGACCTGGGATTGAACCCAGGTCTCCCGGGCCATTGGCGAACACTCTAACCGCTGGGCCAATATATATATATTTATGCGTGTGCGTGTGTGTGTATGTGTGTGTGTGCGAGTGTGTGTGTTATATTATATGATTTGTTAACGTATAATTTGTAGATGACGGTTTTAGATGAGCCAAGGTTAATTTTTTTTTTATATATACAAATTATTCTATTTAATATCAATAATGACCTCTAGTAAAAAATTGACCAGTTCTATTTGACCCATAGATGGGACCCTAGGTGATACTACCAATCCCGATTAGAGTGAACTTGGTAATAATTGCAATGAAAGAGTGCTCAACACTACCTCAAACTCTAGGACTTGAACCTTTCTTTCAGATGCAGTTTAATGTCATATCACGGACACTTGTAGGGACACTCGTTCTTACTTCTCTGCAGAGATGCAGTCAACATATTCTACATCCGCAGCAGACTGGGCTTGGGTCAAAATAGATGCTTGAAAATTATTCGTACTGGATAGAAATACTTAACATTATATAACTGCGCCATCTAATCATTATCACCATTATTATTATTTTTTTATTGTTATGATTATTATACTCCTTTAGAGTTTTTTTTTACATCAGTGTTAACTGATGGTTTTTCACTGGAGTTTGAGTGACAGCAAGTCTCCTCAAGTCTCCAGGAATCGTCTCAGGATTCTGGCCGTTCTTAGCAATGCTGTCGTTTGGATAGTCTCTACCCGTCCGCCAACTTCCAAGTCTTCCAGGCCTTTTAATAATTCTTTAGTTATTGTGCCTAACGCACCAATCACAATTGGCACAATCGTTACTTTCATGTTCCACAGCTTTTCAATTCTCTAGCAAGGTCGAGGTACTTATCTTTCTTTTCACTTTCCTTCAGATTTATTCTGTGGTCCGCCGGGACAGCAAAGTCGACAATTTTACAAATTCTCTTTTCTTTTTTTCTTTTTTTGTTGATTATTATAAGGTCTGGTCTTCTGGCCAGGATTAGGTGATCTGTTTGTATGTTAAAGTCCCATAGAAGTTTATGCGAGTCATTTTCTAGGACAGGTGCTGGGTTGTGCATATACCATTTGTTTGTATGGTCAAATTTAAATTTCCTGCACATTTCCCAGTAGACCACCTTGCCGACCCAGTCGTGTCTCGCCTTGTACTCGTTCTGTGCTAATTTGCTGCATTCGCTTATTATGTGATTGATCGTTTCGTCACTGTCACCGCATAGCCTACATTTACTGTTTTGTTGCGTCTTATCTATTATTATTATTATTATTATTATTATTATTATTATTATTATCTAATTTTCCTGATTTATTTTCCGTCTTCTATAATTCTTCTACAAGAAAAACAGGTCAATCAAATGATCTTTATATATATATATATATATATATATATATATGCATAATGAGAGTAATAAATCAGCTGTGTTTAATGATGAATGCCTCCTGCTATAGTTGTATAACCGATACCAAATATTTAATCTCCTAGCAGGGAGACACGGTCAGTCGGGGACTTTTAACAGTATGATAATGTTTGCCTTGACGTATAAAATCCACATAACCAATAAGTTTTAAATCATTGAAATATATCCAATATTTCCATCGCATCAACCAGGTTGATGTAGACTACTCGTCATTGGAGGTGCCCGTGGTGTAATGGTTATCGTCGTAGGAAATGGACACAGCGACACGAGTTCAATTCCTGGACGTGACTGATTGCATTTCACATTGCACTAATATGGTATGAATCCAATTATTCTCCCTCCGGCTATGGGTAAAATAGTAGTGCAGACTAGGTTCTTCAGCCTTGGTGAGGAAACTAGTCTAGGAGAAGGAAAACTCTGAATTCAAACCTGTTAAACTCCGCTTAAAAATTGACCTTGTATCATAACCCTGCCCGAGCGGAGTGGGGGGTAAATATGTAGACTGCTCGTCATTGGCAGCCTCGTCTCCAAATTACATACAACAGAATTTCCTGGGTTACATGGTTCCTGCAACTGACAAAGACCAATAGCCTGACCTTCTATCAAACTCTCTAGTTGAATTGGTTTTACTGGTTTAAAGGGCACCAACTGTAATGCTATTTACTTAAAATTTCAAATCTTAAGACTACACAGATCATAGCGCATATACACATAGTACCTCAACCTTGCTAGAGAATTGAAGAAACTATGGAACAGGAAAGTGTCGATTGTACCAATTGTGATTGGTGCTTTTGGCACAGTGACTGAAGTATTATTAAAGGGCCTGGAGGATTTGGAAGTTGGCGGACGAGTGGAAACTATTCAAACGACAGCATTATTGAAAACGGCCAGAATACTGAGAAGAGTCCTTGAGACTTGAGGAGACTTGCTGTCACTCAAACTTCCAGTGAAAAACAATCAGCTGACACTGATGAGAAAAACTATGACGGAGTAGTAATAATAATGATAAGACTTGACACGACTGGATGGGCAAGGTAATACACTGGGAGATATGCAAGTAATTTAAATTTGACCATACCAACAAATGGTATATGCACAACCCAGCGTCTGTCCTAGAAAATGACACACACAAACTCCTTTAGGACTTTGACATACAGATAGATCACCTAATCTCGACCAGAAAACTAGACGTAATAATAATAATCAACAAAAAAAGACAACTTGAAAAAGTGTGGACTTTGCTGTCCCGGTTGACCACGGAATAAAACTGAAAGAATGTGAAAAGAAGGATGATTATCAGGACCTTGCCAGGAAATTGAAAAAACTAATGAACATGAAGGTGACAATTATAACAATTGCGATTGGTATTTTTGGTACAGTAACAAAAGGATTATTAAAGGGACTGGAGGACTTGGAAGTTAGCAGACGAGAGGAGACCATCCAAACTACAGCATTATTGAGAACGGGCAGAATACTGAGAAGAGTCCTGGAGACTTGAAAAAAATCGCTCTCACTCAAACTCCATTAAAAAAATCATCAGCAAATGCTGATGTGAAAGACTCTAAAGGAGTAAATAATAATAATAATAATAATAATAATAATAATAATAATAAGAAGAAGAAGAAGAAGAAGAAGAAGAATGGACGACTTGGAAGTTGGTGGACGGGTAGAGACTCTCCAAACGACAGCATTGCATAGAACGGCCAGAATCCTGAGACGAGTCCTAGAGACTTGAGGAGACTTGCTGTCACTCAAACTCCAGTGAAAAACCATCAGTTAACACTGATGTAAAAAACTCTAAAGGAGTAAATAATAATAATAATAATAATAATAATAATAATAATAATAATACACATGTTGAAAACAAAAAGCAAAAAAAAAATGGATACATTCTTCGAGCAATAACTATGGAGAGTTTACGCAAGATGACACGGGTATAGGTAGGAAAAAAAACCTAAAGAGAAAAACAGAATCTCAATAAATGGCAGCACAAAATAATTTCATAAGAACTAATTATAACAAAGTAAAAATTGTAAATATGCAGACGGTTAACAAGTGCAGATTCCGTAGAGACAAGGGAAACGGTTAATTACATTTTGGTTTGGTTTCGTTAGGTTTAATGGCATGTCAACTATTGTTGGTTATTTAATGCTAAATCCTTTTTAAAGATATATATTAAATATACATATTTACCAATCCCTTCGCTCGGGCAGGATATAACATAAGGTCAATTTTTAAGCGGAATTTAACTGGTTTGAATTCAGAGTTTTCCTTCTCCTAGACTAGTTGCCTCACCAAAGCTGAAGAACTCAGCCTGCCCTACTATTAATTCACAGCTGGAGGGAGACAAGGTCAATTCTTGAAGCAGAGTTTAATAGGTCTGAATTCAGAAACGGTTAATTACATTTATACATATATATGAAATATATGTGATTTGTAAATGAATAGTGTGTAACATGATTTTTAAACGGACCAGGCTAATTCGTTTACACACAGATAAATGGTTTCAAGTATTCTTATGAAACAGTAATAATTCAATTTAACACCAGTTCTTTGTTTGCGCGCAGTTAAATGGTTTCAAGATTAGTAAATAATTAAAACGTTCTATTTGATCCATAAATACAACCCTAGCAAGTACTACCACACCAATAATGCGTGGATACAACAATTTGATTACTTGAATATACATTGAAATGCACTGTAGAGATAGAAGAAAATTTCTGTCACTCAATCTCTGGTGATGACCGCTAAACTTCTAAAAATGCAGAAGATAAAGGAAACTGTAGATTTAAGGAGACGTGTTGTCACTCAGTCTCCAGCGATAACGACCAGTTATCTGACGTGAACAGATGCATTGTGGACACAGAAGAGATCCACTGGGTATTTAGTTAGGTTTAATGGCGTGTCAACTTTTATGAGTTATTTAATGCTAAATCCTTTTAAAACATATATCAAATATATGATTTCCAAACATATTTTGTAGAAAGTATTCTTAAACAAGCCTGAACTCATTTTTTTACACACAGTTAAAGGGTTTCACATCCTAACCGATAAAATAAAATGAAACGCAGTTTCTTCCAGGCAGCGGTCACATCGATACTGCTATATGGCTGCACTACATGGACGCTAACAAAACGGCTGGAGAAGAAGCTAGACGGCAATTACACAAGAATGCTACATGCGATCTTAAACAAGTCCTGGCGGCAACACCCCACAAGACACCAACTGTACGGCCACCTGCCCCCTATCACGAAAACTATTCAAGTTAGACGAACCAGACATGCAGGACACTGCTGGAGAAGCAGGGACGAACTCATAAGAGATGTACTCTTACGGACCCCCACACATGGCCATGCAAAAGCAGGACGACCAGCACGAACATACATTCAGCAGCTATGTGAGGATACGGGATGCTGTCCTGAAGACCTACCTGGGGCGATGAACAATAGGGAGGAGTGGCGATAGAGGGTCAGGGATATCCGTGCTACCAGCGCGATATGATGATGATGATGACGAATAGTTCTATTTACTATTAATCATTTGTTTGCATACAGTTAAATGGTTGCAAGTATTGCTATGTATCACTAACAATTCAATTAAACATCAGTCATTTGTTTACACTCAATTAGAGTTTTTAAAAAAAGTTCGATTTCAAACAGTTCAGTTTAGCATAAGTACACAGTTTAAATATGAAACAGTTCTACTTCACCCATAGATAAGACTCTATCAGAGAAGAACTGGAAGCGATGGCAATAAAGAGTTACTTCTTATTCCCCAAAGCTCCAGCCTCATTACCCAAATGTTTAATATCATCTTCATAACACTCCTTGGGGAAGTCTTACCCCTCTGCAGAGATGCAGTCGATGCATTATGCAGCCCCAGCAAATGCAACAAACAAGCAGACAAGGAATACAAGACTAGGCACAACTGGATTGGAATGATGAACAACAAGGAATTGTCATCATCATTATCATCATCATGTCACGCTGTCAGCACGAATCTATCTGAAACTCTCTCACCACCCGTCCCAATCATCCATTGCCCCCTGGAGGTCTTCAAATCTATATCCTGTATCGGCACAGAACTGTTGTATATAGGTTCTAGCTGGACGTCTTGCGTTTTCTTGTCCATGTGAAGGGTTCCCCTGGAGTATATCACTAATGAGTTCGTCCTTACTTCTCCAGCAGCGTCCTGCGAGTCTGGTTCGTCTAACTTTAATAGTTTCCATGATGGGTAGTAGGTGGCCGTACAGCTTCTGTTTTGTGGGGTGCTGCCTCCAGGACTTGTTCAGAGATTAAAATTTAACCATGCCGAGAAATAGTATATATTCAAAAATGAATCTGTTCTAGAAAATACGATACGGAATATTCTCTTGGGCTTTGAGAAACAGACGGATAAGCAAATCCTGACCAGAAAAAAAGACATATTCTTAATCATCAAGAAAAAATTGCTGTTTCGTAATTTTTGCTGTCCCTGCGGTTCATATAGTGAAAATAAAAGGAAGCGAAAGGATTAACAAGTACTGAAATTTTGCCAGAAAGCTGAATATGCTGTGGACTATGAGGGCGAAGTTGATTCTAATTATACTTGTTGCCTTTGGAACAGTTTCGAAATGCCTGAAAGAGATTAAAGGAAATGAATATCAAAGAACAAATCGAAGCTATTCAGAAAATTGTACTTTTTATCATCAGATAGAATACTTAGGAGAGTTCTGAAGAGAATTACTGTCACTCACATTTCTGGGAAAAAATCACCAGTTAAAACTGGTGTGAAAAAATTTGCATTAGAGAAGAAATATAATGAAATAAGTAAAGTTGGTGACTTTAGTCAAGGGTGACCCGTAGATTCCTTTTCAATGGCTACAGCACTGAGGTATAGGGGAGGGAGCAACTCCATTCCTTGGATTGCTTCACTTGACCCTTACAATGCTGAGTATTAAGAAAGGTTGTATTTCGTACCATTTCTTGAATTTTTAGTATGACATTACTTGAGATTGAACGCTGGTTTTGCGCACCATTGGCGAACACTCAACTCATTAAGCCAATAGCCCAGTCAAGACAAATGAAATAATTATGTATTATATTAATAATGCCATCATGTCCTAATAGTAATAACGCAATCATGATATAATAATAATAATAATAATAATAATAATATTGCCCGTGGTGTAATGGTTATCGTCGTAGGAAATGGACACGTCGACACGAGTTCAAATCCTCAACGAGACTGATTGCATTTCACATAGCACTAATACCCTTGGGAAAGGTATGAATCCAATTATTCTCTCTCCAGCTATGGGTAAATAGTAGGGCAGACTTGGTTCTTTAGCCTTGGTGAGGCAACTAGTGTGAGGCAACTAATGTAGGAGAAGGAAAACTCTGAATTCAAACCTGTTAAACTCCGCTTAAAATTTGACCTTGTGTCATATCCTGCCCGAGCAGAGCGGGGGCGGGTAAATATGATAACGTTGCCATGATGCTAAAAATATAATAATGCAATATCGTAATGATAGCAATAATTATCATTATAATAACAATAATGATAATAATTAAGATACAAACGGATCATCTAATCTCGGCCAGACGACTAGACCGAGTGATAGTCAACAAAAATAAAAGAACCTGCCGAATAATGGACTTTATCGTAACGGCTGACCTCGCGGTATAACTGAAGGAAGGCGAAAAGAGAGATAAATACCAGGACCTTGCCAGAGAATTGAACAAAACCATGGAACATGAAAGTGATGGTGATTCAAATTGTAATTGGTGCGCTTGGTGCTGACACCTAAGGATTTATAAAAGGACTAGAGGACTTGGAAATAAGAGGACGAGTGGAGACCGTCCAAACTGCAGAATGGTTGAGAATACTGACAAGAGTCCTGGACACTTGAGGAGACTTGCTGTCACTCAAACTCAAGTGGAAAAACATCTGCTTACGTTGGTGTGAAAAACTCCCAAATGAGTTTGCCCAGTCGGCTGGGGCAGTAGAATACACCAACTGCAGCTCTGCAGAGGGGTACCCCACCTAACGAGTGTCCTTGATATGACACGAAACAATCTGACCGCGAGGTTCCAGTAATGCTGGAGCTTTCGGATATGCAGAGTACCCCTTCGTTGCCATCGCTCCCAGGTTCACACTGACCTGGAGTGGTAGCAACTGATTGGGTTCTATCTATGGGTCAAATTGAACTAAAATGCGTATTTATGCTAAATTTGATTGTTTGAAATAGAACTGTTTTTCTGTGCGTAATCAAACACTATACAGACATCAAACCGAATTGTTTGAATAAGAACATTTTGACAAAACAAAATTGTTGAAATAGAAATATTTTTGACAATTAAACTGTGTACTTACAATTAAACTGCGTACTTATGCTAAACTGCATAGTTTGAAGTGGAACTGTTTTTGACATTGAAACTGTACGTAGGTTAAACTGAAATATTTGAAATAGAACTGATTATTTGCATAAAAATGGATTTGGCATTAAATAACCTAAAAAGTTTGATATGACAACCCACAAATCCCAAATGAGTAGAATGATAAAAACAATACCAGAAGGACTGGCAAAGGGACCGTAATACTAACAAGAATCATGGAGACTTGAGAGGACTTGCTGTCACTCAAACTACAGTGAGAAGAATTAGCTAATGACACTTCTACTACTACTACTACGAAAATAATGATAATAATCTCTTCTAAAAGCATCACGAAACAAAGCCATTAAAAAAAAAATATGTCAAAGCAAAAATTGATAAAACACAACAAAATCTAATAAAGTTCATACGGCGATAGAGACGCAGCAATCAATAATATTATAAGCGAATGCAGCAAATTAGCGTGAAAGGTTTATAAGTCGAGATATAACTGAGTGGGGAAGATGATCCATTGAGAATTGTGCAAGAAAATCACATTTGACCATACCAACTAGAGGCATATGCATAACCCAAAATCCGTCCTGTAGAATGAGAAGCACCAAGTTTACTGGGATTTTGAAATAAAACAGATCACGTGATATACACTAAACGACCAGACCTAGTGATAATCAACAACAAAAAAGAGAACCTGCCGAAAAGAGGATTTTGCTGTCCCGGTGGACCACAGAGTAAAATTAAAAGAAAACAAATACAGAGATAAATATCTAGACCTTGGTAAAGAACTGAAAAAACTATGGAACATAAAGATGGCAGTGATACGAATTGTCATTGGTGCACTTGGAACAATCACCAAAGGATTGGTAAAGGGACTGGAAGACTTTGAAATCAGAGGATTAGTGAAGAGTATCCAAATTACAGCGTTATTAAGATCGGACAGAATACTGTGAAAGATCCTGGAGACTTGAGGATAACTTCATGGCGTGAAAATATCTCAAAAAAGTAAGATAAAAATAGTGCCATCATGTTTTAATATATATAATTCAATGTCATAATGTTGGTAATAATTATGATAATAATAATGATGCAATACTGCTGTTGTTAAAATAGTAATAATAATAATAATAATAATAATACACCTAATCCCGGCCCGAAGACCAGACCTCATAATAATCAACCAAAGAAAGAGAATCTGCAAAATTGTTGACTTTGCTGTCCCGGTGGACCACAGAATAAATCTGAAGGAAAGTGAAAAGAAGGAGAAGTACCTCGACCTTGCTAGAGAATGGAAAAAGCTGTGGAACATGAAAGTAACGATTGTGCCAATTGTGATTGGTGCGTTAGGCACAATAACTAAAGGATTATTAAAAGGCCTGGAAGGCTTGGATGTTGGCGGACGGGTAGAGACTATCCAAACGACAGCATTGCTAAGAACGGCCAGTATCCTGAAAAGAGTCTTGGAGACTTGAGGAGACTTGCTGTCACTCAAACTCCAATGAAAAACCATCAGCTAATACTGATGTGAAAAACTCTAGAGGAGTAATATCAACAACAAAAAAGAGAATTTGCAAAATTGCCGACTTTGCTGTTCCGGCTGACCACAGAATAAGGAGGACTTGGAAGTTGGCGGCCGAGTGGAGACCATCCAAGCGACAGCATTTTTGAAGACGGCTAGAATACTGAGAAGAGTCCTGGAAACTTGAGGAGACTTGCTGTCATTCAAACTCCAGTGAAAAACAATCAGCTAACACTTATGTGAATTGAAAAAAACTGTGGAACATGCAAGTGACAATTATACCAATTGTAATTGGTGCGTTTGGAACAGTAACTAAAGGATTACTAAAGGGACTGGAGGACTTGGAAGTTGGCGGACGGGTGGAGACCATCCAAACAACAGCATTAGTGAGAACAGCCAGAATACTGAGACGAGTCCTGGAGACTTGAGGAGATTTGCTGTCACTCAAACTCCAGTGAAAAACCATCAGCTAATACTGATGTGAAAAACTCTAGTGGAGTAAATAATAATAATAATAATAATAATAATAATAATCTCGATATTTCTAGGGAATTGAAGAAACTGTAGAACGTGAAAATGACGTTTATACCAATTGTAATTGGTGCTCTTGGAACAGTCACCAAAGAATTAATAATGGGACTGGAGGACTTGGAAATAAGAGGACGAGTGCAGACCATCCAATCTACTACATTATTGAAATCAGACAGAATACTAAGAAGGGTCCTGGAGACTTGAGGAAACTTGCTGTCACTCAAACTCAAGTAAAAGACCATCAGCTAACGCTGATAAGAAAAACTCTCAAGAAATAATAATGATAATAATAATAATACATGGCCAGAAAATGTTGCATATATATCTCTATATATGCAACATTTTTCGGACATATATTTTATATATTTATATATATACATATGTGTGTGTGTTTGTGTGTGTGTGTGTGTGTGTGTGTGTGTGTGTGTGTGTGTGTGTGTGTGTGTGTGTGTGTAAAAATAATCAAACGAATGTTAGAATGTTAAAGGAAGCTGTAAAGTAATTTGGACTATTTGTATATGGTGATGGCTAGAAAGGTCATGTGGTTTGAGCAAGAAAGGTCAAGTGGGCGAAGGTTTTTGGAAGTCATTTCATAAACAAAAAGAGTTGTTTTTTTTTCCTTTTTTGTACATCGTGAGTGCTTGGGATGTTGTGGCTTTAGAATCTAATGGAGAAAAAAAGAAAAAATAATGTCTTGGATTAAGGAATGAAAAAAAAAAAAGAAAAAGAAAAAAAATCACTGAGAGGTGAAAGATGAACAGAAGGAATAAGTAAATAAACTGATAAATTAAGAAATAATGAAAACATCAAAATATTATGATGTTAAGAAAAAAATGAAGGAAAAAAAAAACTTTAAAAAGATGAAAGTAAGAGAAAATGAATTACTGATAAAAGAACGAGTGAATAAAAAAGAAGAAAAAAAACGAAGAACAAATAAAAAAGAAGAAAAATAAGTGAGTAAAAAACAAAATAAGGTAAATGAATGAAATAAAAAAGAGAATGAAAATGTTTAAAAAGAGCTGGAAAAAGTAAAAAAAAAAAAAAAGAAAAAATGCACGAAGAATGAAAAAAAAATGAAGGAAAAAAACTGGAAGGAATAAAAGAATGCTGAAAATGTAAAAAAGAAGATAAAAAATTTAAGAGGTAAAAAAAAACCCAAAAAAAACGAAATTCAGAAAAATGGCAATGCATAAACAAAAGAACGAATTGATGAAAAGAACGAACGAACGATCAAAAGAAAGAAAGAAAGAAAGAAAGAAAGAAAGAAAGAAAGAGAACTACATGTGAAAAAAAGAATGAATGAAGAACTGAAATAAATAACTGAAGTAAAAATTGAATTTAAAAAAACAAACAGAAAGAAAAAAAGTGAAAAAAAAAAAAAGTAAAAGGAAGAAAAAGTATGAGGAAAGATTAAAATTCAGGAAGGATGTAAAAATATTTGATCGGTAAAGAAAACAAAATGAAAATAGATCGCTAGATAGAAGAAGAAGAAGAAGAAGAAGAAGAAGAAGAAGAAGAAGAAGAAGAAGAAGAAGAAGAAGAAGAAGAATTAAACAAAAAGATATTATGTACTAGAAATAAACAGAAAATGGATCGAGGAAAGAAATGACGGGCTAATAAAGAAAATGAGGATGGAATAAAGTCTTCGAAACATAAAATACAGTGACGAAAAAGAATAGAACAACGAAAAAGAGTAGCAGGAAATTCTCGCTATTTAAATGAAATTGAACTTTAACCACTGGTGCAGGTGGAAAAATGCATAACAGTCTAAGATTCTAAATACTTTATGAACCTTTCTTCCTTAAAACTATTGGTGAATTCGCGGATCAAAATCTTTCCCTTATCGCCTGACGCTTATGAAACTACCAGTTGAGATTATTATAAAATCTGTTTATTTCAATATTTATATGCATATGAAAAATCATCTCACACACACACACACACACACACACACACACACACACACACATATATATATATATATATATATATATATATATATATATATATATATATATATATAAATGAAGAGGAGTCTCCGGGGTAAAAGTGACTGCAGTGTTGGAGTTGGAACTCCAGTCACGCAATCACGTTCATTTTCAGACAAATACACTTGGGAAAGGCATGAACCTCCTTTTCCTCTCTCGAGCTGTTGGTTAAATAATACGACTCCTGTTCTTCTGGAAGGATGGCTATAGCATTTATAATTCATGAAAGTTCATTAAGCAAAGAAACCTGACTAAATCATTACATATATATATATATATATATATATATATATATATATATATATAGTCATCCACAGACAGATCTGTTTCGTTCTATCAGAACTCATCAGTGTGGCTAGACATACTAGATTCTCGTAGCTGGTATCGAAACCCGGTTGACTCAAACGCCAATCCTGGACTCTATCCCTATATATATGTATATATATATATATATTAAAATAAGAAGGTCCACGAAGAGATTTGTATTTTTTGAATTTATTCATTTTGTTCTTACATACGTGTTATATATATGTACGTTTCCATATGCTTTTAAATATATATAACATATGTAAATGGACCTTCTTATCTTAAAATATATCCTTATTCTTTCTCAGGATTTACAAAAACCATCTTTATACACACACACACACACACACACACACATATATATATATATTAGGTCAGTTGAAGAAACTTGGACACCAGAACATAATTTTTATTCAAGGAATTGGATTTGGTGCGTCAGAAGTTTATTTTTCGTCATTTCGAACATATCATATATCAACTCTCTTAAAATCGGGTGGCTGGCCTCGTGGTGTAATGGTCAAAGCGATGGACTGTGGAAGCGTAGTAAGCGAGTTCGTACTCCAGTCGCGCGTTCACTTTCGGGCAAATACCCTTGGGAAAGGTATGGACCCCTTATCCTCCCAGCAATGGGATAAATAGTACCACTACAGTTATTCTAGGAGAATAGATTTGGCATAAGATAACCTACAAAGGTTGATATGCCAGTAAACAAAGAAACCAAACATTTTAAAACTTTTCTTCAGAAATACATTTCTCCCGACAATAACCTATGATCGACACTAAATGAGAGAAATTTAAAATGAATTACACAAAAGAAATATTCCTATTTGTCTCAGCTCTTTGATCAATATATATATATATATATATATATATATATATATATATATATATATATATATATATATATATTATATATATATATATATATATATATATATATATATATATATATATATATATCGAATGAATTGAAATCTCGCCAGAGATAAGTGTATATATGTAAACAAAACAAAAGTGATAAATATACGTTCAATATCCTCGTTTAAGTTAAGTTTCCTCGTGGCTGTGCGGTAAAATCTCCGGCTGGCACAAAGAGTATCTGCGTTTCGATTCCAGCAACAAACATCTCACGTGTTTAACCACGCTGAAGAATTGTGGTATATTCTATATGGGGATGACAATACATATATGCTGGAGGTGTGAGAGACAGAGAGTTTCTATAAATAGTCTATAACGAAAATGAATTCTTGCAGAGGAAATTAGAGAAACAGGAGGCGTCTTGATTCTTATGTACATTAGTATTATTATTATTATTACAAGACACTCATGACGAGTGGATGATTGAATAATCAGCTTAGTTCCAAGGGCCCTTCTTCCCAGGCAGCACCTGTCCTCTCGCATGAAAGAGGTAAACAGGGTTTATTGCCCAGTGTCTGCGGGGCACCTGACAAGGAATGCCGACCGAACAAAGCAAATTTTCGATCGACTCTTTATTATTTAACACTCAAACTCCACCGAGTTTTCCACGTGTCGAATATCCGCAGAAACTTTTCTGTTGATATGCAAAGGAGAGTCACAGGCTTTAATATCTTCAACATATTCAAATCTCTCATAAGATATAAATGTATTTGTTTTTTTTTAATGGTATGTAAACCTTCGAGGGATATTTAAAGTCTAAGCCATCCTTGTAGAAGAACATTAATGGTAAGTATTAACTCTAGCTTGATGAATAAGTAGTTTCATACCTTCTCCAAAGGCTATTAGACCGAAAGTGAAAGCAATTGAACGACTGGATTTCGAACCTGCTTTCTACGATGTCGCAGTTTACCACGTTAACCACTACACGGGACTCGTCTTCATTTGATGGATTTTTAAAAATATTTTCTTAAAAGGTATTTTCTACAATGACCAACAGGTATCTGATTAGATTCAAATCCAATCAGATTATGTGAAACACAGAAAAAAATCGAATACATTACTGAGTTAATAAAAGGATTTCTGATCAATGCATGATTTATACGTGGTGCCTTCAATAAGTTTCCAGACTTTTTTTGTACAGGCATTTAAAATTGTTGTTGACTCTTGAAAATTCAGTATGTTATTGCTATACATCTTCTGAGTTGACCGACCAATTTTTATGATTTCAGGTTCAAATGAACAACTACAGCAGGAATTGGAATACACCCTACTAAAGTTTGATTGTCACAGCTTGTAAATTTCAAAATGCAATCTGGACGTGAGGACACTTTAGCAGAACAATATGCAATAAAATTTAAAATTGCCATAGACTCTTGAAAATTCAGTATGTTATTGCTCTACATCCTATGAGATGACCGACCAATTTTTATGATTTCAGGTTAAATGAACTGCTACAGCAGCAATTGGAATACACCCTACTAAAATCTGATTGTCACAGCTGGTGAATTTCAAAAATGCAATCTGACACTTTAGAAGAACGATATGCAATAACATTTTGTTTTAAATGCCACAGAAACGTATGGAATGCTTCAGACTGCTTTTGGAGCTTCTTGCATGAATCGAGCAGCAGTTTTTGAGTATCATAAGAGATTAAAGGAAGGCAGGGAGTCTGTGAGGGATGATGAGAGGTGTGGTAGGAGTAAGGAAGTCAATAGAGCAGAGTTGATTGTCGAAAGGGTTAGGGTTAGGGTTACTATGTTGAGGTTTTAAGGGAGTTGAGGAAGAGATTCCTAGCGAAGAGGCCAGCACTCTTCAAATCGGGTCTGTGGCATTTTCCCCGGGACAATGCACCTGGGCATCAAGACAGTTCCTTATCCTCCCTATAGTCCAGACCTTGCTCCATCTAACTTTTGGTTATTCCTTAAGCTCAAGGAAAAACTTAGAGGCTGTCGTTATGAGACTATTGAGGAGATGAAAGAGGCTGTGACGAACGTCGTTGACACGCTCACACAAGAGGACTTCCATGGGGCCTTGCCGAAGTTGTTGGAACGGTACAACAAGTGCATTGCTGCTGGAGGAGATTACTTCGCAGGGCAATAGAGTTTTATGAGTGTACTATAAATAAAAGTGCCCATACGAAAAAAGTCCGGAAACTTATTTAATGATCTTCGTATTTCGCGTGCTGACAGCTTAGAATTTTCTTCGGCTAAGGTTTGGTTTTATTTCTTTGTTTAATGGCATATCAACCTTTATGTATTATTTA
>OY757942.1:61154821-61217321 GCA_963585895.1 Sepioteuthis lessoniana | reverse complement strand
TTGTAGAATAAAACGACTACCACTCTGCAGAAGAGTTTAGACTCCCCCCACCAAAAAAATAAAAATAAACGAGTGTCCTGGATGTGACATTAAGCTATCTGATGCCAAGACTTCAGTCTTGGAGATTTGGGAAATGCGCAGTAGCCCTTCATTACCACTGCTCCCTGGTCCATTCTGATCCAGACTGGTAGCACCTGATAGGATCCTATCAGTGAATCAAATAGAACAAACTGTGTGCAAATAAATGACTGATATAAAATTGTGATTGTTATATAGCAATACTTGAAACCATTTAACTGAGTACAAAGAAGTGCACCTGGTTGTTTAAGAATGTTATTAACGAAATGTGTTTATAAATCATATATAGTAAGTTGGTGACCTTAGTCGAGGGGGACCCGATGGCTCACTTTTCTATAGCTACTATATATATATATATATATATATATATATATATATATATATATATATAATTAATAATTATTTTATGATCACAAATTTTCTTTATGTATATATAAAATATATATATGATTTGCCCAGGTTTTGTTTTACGGCAAATCTACTATTGTTGGTTATTCCATGACAAATTCTCCTAATACACACACGCACACATACACACACACACACACACACATATATATATATATATATATATATATATATATGCATATATATATATATATACATATATATATATAGAGAGAGAGAGAGATTGATAGATACATATGTCGTAAAACAAAACCAGGGCAAATAAAATATATATTGAAAATATATAATAATAATAAATAAATATATATTAGATATATATATATATTTAACCCATGGAAAATAGTCTGCGACCCTGTGTTCCAGGGATTTTTTTTAGCAAAACAGCAACCATCACTCAATTAAGAAGTTGGAATGAATTGAAAATCGAAATATTAATATATATGTATATATAGATTTGGTATTAAATAATCTTCAATGTTTGATATGCCATGAAATCAAACGGAACGAAATCATACATATATAATATATAAATATAAAGATGGCTTGGCATTAAATAAAATGCAATTGTTGATATGTAATAAAACCCAACGAAATGCGAAATGTTTTATACATATTCATAAAGTTGATTTAACAATAACCAACAATGGATGATATGCCATAAAACCAAACCAAATCATCAATATATATATATATATATATATATATATATATATAGTGCGTGTTCGACAATGGTCCGGGAGACCTAGGTTCAATCCCAGGTCGGGTCATACCAAATACTTTCAAAATGGTACTTGATACCTCCTTGCTTAACACTCAGCAGTATAAGGTACGTATCAAGGGTAAAGTGGAGCAATCCAGGGAAAGGAGTAGCGCTCTTCCCTACACCTTGGTGTAGTAGCTATGGAAAAGGGAGCTTTCGGGTCGCCCTCGACTAAAGGGAGACAACTTTACTTACTACTTCTGTCTTAGGAGAATTTGTCATTGAATAACTAAGAATAGTAGATTTGCTGTAAAACAAAACCAGGGCAAATCATATATATATTTAATATATACATAAATAATATTTGGTATCATAATATATATATATATATATATATATATATTAAAAAGATTTGGCCTTAAATAACCCTACAAAGGTTAATAGGCCATAAAACCAAACGAAACTAAACCAATATTTTCTTCTCCGTCTCATCGATGAGATTTAAAAAATCAGACTGTATCCCTTGCAGAGAGTTAAGATGGCCCCTTTCAAAAACAGAGATGTCCTATAAACTGAATTTGATGGTCAGTCTAGTTTTGGAGCTTTGGGGCATGTTGACTCACTCCTTATTGCCACTACTTCCAAATCCTCTCTGACCCAGATTGGAAATACCTGAAAAGTCCCATTAATGGGTCAAATAGATCTTTTTGATAATTATTCATATTAGATACGAAATCTTGAAACAATATAACTATGCAAATTAATTCTATTAGATCATCATCATCATCATCATCATTAAGTTACGCTAATAGGGCAGAATCAGTTGATTCTCTCTCTCTCTCTCTCTCTCTCTCTCTCTCTCTCTCTCTCTCTCTCTTGACATCCATTTTATCGTCCATCACTCCTGAAAAGTCCACTAGACTGCATCCTGTGTCTACACAAAGCTGATGTTTGTAAATCTTTGCTTGTTGGCCAGTACTGCTGTGTCCATATGCAGGAGTCTATTGTAGCTCGTCGCTTATGAATTTGTTCTTACTTCTCCATCCGTTCCCAGTATATTTTCTTCGTCTTACTTAAATTTTTTGTGAGATGGGAGGTAAGTGGCCGTACAGCCGCTGTTTTGTGAGGAGCTGCTTCCAGAATTTGTTCAAAATGGCACGTTGCATTTATGTATTGTTCTCATAGATTGGAATATTATTACCATTTAACTGGGAATAAAAAATCTCTTAAGAAACGGCTACATATAAATAAAATATAAATATGAATCTACAGTGAACGCGATTCTCTAACCTCTAGGCATAAGATATCTCGAGACGAGCTCACATGGCGGGGAAATCAATTTATCAATCATTTTTTCAACTTTCTCATTTTCTTAAAAATATAAATTTCTTCTTGTTATTCCTTTATTCGTTCTTTTTCTTTTCTTTTTTTTTTTCTTCATTTCTTCATTTCTTTTTGTGCTTTTCTCTTTTCTCTCTGTTTTAAAATATTTTCATCTAATTTATATTTTTATTTCTTTTCTTTCTCGTAAAATTTCTTTTTCGTAAAATTTCTTTGTCTGAGTATTAATTTTTATTGCGGACTTTTGGGTAGTAGCCCTCATCTTGGTAGAAATTTGGCCGAAACGTAGTGAGAAAAACAAAAAAAAAAACCCTACCAAAATGAGGAGAAAAGTCCGGAATAGAAATTAATACTCAGATTAAGAAGCCTCATCTCAAAAAGGATTCCCAATAAAGATAAAATTTCTTTCTTTCTTTTGAGATTTTCTTTTCTATTCTTTCTTTCTTTCTTATGTGGACCCAGGTTGGGACCACGAAAAAAAACAACAAAACAAACAAACTCGGAACACGGAATAAGTTTAAAGATATATTGAAGTAACAAGATACAGAGAAAAGTGGAGGCGAATAGGGCGCCTCGGGTAGTGTAAGGATTAGCAAGCTAGACTAGCAAACCTACACGGGTGAGTTTGAGTCTCATTGGGTGCCCCATTCATATAGCCTTGTGCCACATTTAAGCAAAAAGCTTAGTAAATTACTACTTGTCAGTCGAATATCGGTAGAGTATCCAAGATTTCATCGAGAGTACTTGGCTCTCGATTGATATAGAATTTGGAAGAGTCCATGACTGAGTAGGTAACGGTCCCATAACACTTTCTTTCTTTTGAGATGTTCTTTCCTATTCTTTCTTTCTTTCTTTTGAGATTTTCTTTCCTATTCTTTCTTTCTTTCTTTCTTTCTTTCTTTCTTTCTTTCTATGGGAACACACACTCTTCTGTGGTTACTAAGTCGGTATAAAGATGCCACTGAGTGAATTTGCGTACTGTGTAACCATTATATTGTCCATGCAAACAGATTCCTGGCCTCTCATGCTGGCTAAAAATAACATCTGCGAGTTTTTTCAGACCCCATAAAATACATATTTAGCTCTATTCATTTCGAGGCATTTTGTCAAGTGTCGAGACAGCTGATGACAATCCCGCAAGTGAAATTTGCAGATTGTTTGTAAAGTAGAAGTAACGTTTTGATGAGAGTATTAGGTCGAGAGAGGAGTATATTCAAGGAGAGTACTGTGCTAACCGGCTCATTGGCCTTGTGGGTAGAGTGTTTGCCAATGATCCGGGAGACCTGGGTTCAGTCCCAGGCCGTGTCATATCAAAGACTTTAAAAATGGTACTTGATGCTTCCTTGCTTAACACTCAGTAATATAAGGTTGGTATCAAAGGTAAAGTGGAGCAATCCAGGGAAAGGATTAGCGCCCTCCTCGACACCTCTGTATAGTGGTTATTGAAAAGGGAGTTTTCTGGTCGCCTCCGTCGACTACGGTCGACAACTTTACTTACTCTGCTTATAATAATATTCCATTGATAATAGATTGCAGGATATTGAGCATCATGTGGATATCGTATTTCCAATACCAATCTACCAACTCATCATATCTGCCCTGTGCAGACACTCTTTTGGTGAAAGATTGCCTCACCTTTGCATGTCACTCCACTAATAATATAAGTATGGCTTCCAGTGATTTTTGGCTTTCTGAAACCTAAGATCGCTATTGGTGAAGTGATGTCAGACTTTATAGAATTCATCTTACATCTCACCGAGTCAGAATATGACACAAGGCCGTTTTATGGTGGGGTTGCACACAAATCGAGACTCGTGCGTGGCAGGTGCAAAATTTTTTTACCCCTTAGGCATTCCTTTTTTAGGAGGGCCACAGGCGAGCAAGCAATAAACTTAGTTCTGCATGCAGGCAAAGACTTGAGGGGACGGCCCCTTGAGGCCAAGGTTTAATCGGAGAAATATAACTACCCAAAACGAATGCCTGGCGAAGATAAGAATGCAACATATTGTAGTCCCTATAATTTCTGAGAAAACAGTTTTAAGCCGAGTAATTTGAACTTGAACACAATTTCTCTATTTTCTCGTTTGCCCAGTTGGCTGGGGCTGTAGAATACACCGACTCCGCCTCTGCAGAGGGCTAAGACCCCCCACTACAAAGTTTGTCCTGGATAAGACACTAAACAATCTGTGAGATTCCAGTGATGCTGGAGCTTTTGGGAATGAGGAGCACTCCTTCATACACACTAGCCCGGAATGGTAGCACCTGATAGGGCACCTGATAGGGCCCTATCTATGGGTTAAATAGAACTAACTGCATACTTATGCTAAACTGAATTGTTTGAATTAGAACTATTTGACTAAACTGAATTGCTTGAAATAGAAATGGTTTTGACAATTAAACTGTACTTAAATTTAAACTGCGTGCTTATGCTAAACTGGATTGTTTGAAATGGAACTGCTTTTGACATTGAAACTGTACTTATACTAAACTGAATTCTTTAATATAGAAGTGTTTTGACATTTAACAGTTTGTAAACAATATCTGTACTTATAGTAAACTGAATAAGCTGAATTAGAACTGTTTGAATAAACTGAATAGTTTTTAATAGAGATGTTTTTGACGATTAATCTGTGTACTCATGCTAAACCGAATTGTTTGAAATAGAACTGATTATTTGTATAAAAATGGATTTGGCGTTAAATAACCTGCAAAGTGTGATATGCCATAAAACCCAACAAACGAACCAACCAACCAACTCTATTTTCTTGTTGATATTAAAAGGCCGTATGTTATCTGAAGAGATCTTATGAGACATAACCAATTTATTATTTAGTCATATAAGGTAAATTTATGGCGATAACTTTTTGGTTTGTCCTCTTAATTCTAAAGTATTTTGAGCTAAATCTAAATATTGATTAGTGTGGCGCATAGAAATTAATGTAAATGAAAACATTTTTAGATCCGAAAAGCATAGGACACAAGGTCATTTTTAAAAGAGTGTGATTATCTCGTAACGGTTGTTGAAGGGAGTGGATTCTGCTACCCAAGTTCAATTACTGAATGAAGCCGTTTAGATTTCATATAGCTCTAATACTTTCGAGAAATGTATGACCCCAACTATTTTCCAACTATCTCTGTGTAAATTCGTTTGGCTGACTTGGGACTTTAACTTTTCTGAGGTAACCGGTCTAATAGAAGGAAAACTTTGGATTCAGTACAACTGTAAACATGGAGAGGGGTGTTTCCAGGTTATTCCTGCCCATGACACGCTTCATAAGTTGCATCCCTTTAAAAAAAAATCGCGTTATAGGGCCATTAAAAAAAAATCGCGTTATAGGGCCATTAAAAAGCTTAATAGAATCCAGTTTTTTTTTCTCTCTCATCGTTGAGAGAGAATGGGAGAGTGAGGAAGAGGAACAGGGGATTTATTAATTATCACCGATAAAAATGAAATCGACGAGTCGAGCTCAAATCCAACAGAGGCTTAAAAGAGGCATGAATTTACTTCTTTTTTACCATTCATGGGTATATAGCGGAACAAATTGGGCTATCTTACCAACGTAGTGAACTGGTTTTGTAAAAGCCAGAAAAAAATTCAGCCCCTAAAAATACGAAGGGCTCAGTTTAGAATGGTAAGACTCATTACTCTCATATTTTAGAAAAAGATTGATGGGAGGGAACATGATATTTATCGCTTAATCTCTCATTTCTCTTTCTACACACACACACACACACACACATATACATATATATAAGTAAAGAAATTGAAGTTAACGACCATAGTCGACGATGATCCAAAAGTTCCCTTTTTAATAGGTACTACACAGAGATGTAAGGGAGGGTGATACTCCTTTCTCTGGATTGCTCCACTTTACCCTTGATACGCACCTTATTTTGCTTGGCGGTAAGCAAGGAGGTATCAAGTACCATCGAACTGGGATTGAACCCTGGTCTCCCGGGCCAAGTTAACTTACTTTACTTTTATATATAAGATCTATGATAGAATTTTGTATCTTCGGTCTGTAAATACAGAAACAAGGCATTGGAAATTTTAGCTAAGTTTAGAATTCTCTGTATTAGTATGTACTTTTTGTGCTAATATATATATATATATATATATATATATGTAAATGCCGTATCATTGATGTTGAGCTATATTTGACAATACTGCATGATTTGGTTCTCCATTAACTCACCAAGTGAGCTAGTAAGAACCATACGCATCTTATATATATATATATATATATATATATATATATATATATATATAGTGATCAAACATGATATAAAAAATACAGTCATCCATAGACAGAGAGTTTCGTTGTATCACAACCATTCAGTGTGGCTAGACACGTAGAATGCTTGAAGCTAGGATTGATAGCCGTCCAACTATACTTTAGATTTAGTCTCATACCACTCAGCCTATAAGCGAACCACGTCAGCTAGGGAATAATATGGCATTAAGTAGTCGCTTTTGTTTGTTTACATTTATACCTTACCGGATACCAGAGTGCTCAATTCATTCGAAGAGCCTGGCATTATGCGAGTGGCAGCCGTAAATTCATTCGCAAGGGTGCTCAACACCCGTGGGGGAGCGTATATATATATATATATATGTGTGTGTGTGTGTGTGTGTGTGTGTGTGTGTTTGTGTGTGTGTGTTGGAGAACACTCCGTATCAAGTAGAAGGAAAATTTCTATATTCAAGCCTGTTAATCTCTGCATCAAATTTGACTTTGAGTCATATCCTATTCATGCACAAGGGTCGGCATATATATATATATATATATATATATATATATATATATATATATATGTGTGTGTATATATATATATGGGGTATTCAATAAGTTTCCAGACTTTTTTGTACAGGCATTCAAAATTGTCGTAGCTTCTTGAAAATTCAGTATGTTATTGCTATATATCTTATGAGATGACAGACCAATTTTTATTATTTCAGGTACGAATGAACAGCTATAGCAGCAATTGGAATACTCCCTACTAAAGCCTGATTGTCACAGCTGGTGAATTTCAAAAATGCAATCCGGACTTGAGGGCACTTTAGAAGAAAGATATGCAATAAAATTCTGTTTTAAACTTAGAAAAAATGCTGCCACAGAAACGTATGGAATGCGTCAGACTGCTTTTCGACCATCTTGCATGAATCGAGCAGCAGTTTTTGAGTGTCATGAGAGATTCTAGGAAGGCAGGGAATCTGTGAGGGATTATGAGAGGTGTGGTAGGAGTAAGGAAGGCAATACACCAGAGTTGATTGGCGAAAGGGTTAGGGTTAGGATTACTATGTTGAGGTTTTAAGGGAGTTGAGGAAGAGATTCCGTCGGAAGAGGCCAGCACTCTTCAAATCGGGTCAGTGGCATTTCCAGCATGAAAATGCACCAGTCCACAACTCCATCCTTGTCACAGACAGTTGAACCAAGATAGGCATCAAGACAGTTCCTCAGCCTCTCTATCGTCCAGACCTTGCTCCCTGTGAATTTGCTTATTCCCTAAGCCCAGAGACTGTCGTTATGAGACAGTTGATGAGATGAAAGAGTCTGTGAAGAAGGTCATTGACACGCTCACACAAGAGGACTTCCATAGGGCCTTCCAGAAGTTGTTGTAACGGTACATCAAGTGCATTGCAGCTGGAGGAGATTACTTTGAAGGGGACTAGAGTCTCATGTGTGTACTATCAATAAAATTGCTCATATGAAAAAAGTCTGGAAACTTATTTAATGATCTTCATAAAAGAAAATCCTTTAAAAATCACTATCATAAGATTTATTTCAGCAGACCCAATATCTTTTTAAATATTAGATCAGCATCTTTAGACAAAGAAATAATGAGAAATTTCTAATGAAAATTTAGAAAAACTCACAAAATTCCGATCACCCGATTTACCTAACCCAAATTTCATCATTTTTCTTTTTTTAATAAAACCAGACTATTTGTTTTTTACTGTTTGATTGACAAATGTCATACAATTCCTGTATCAAGATGTATCAGTTGTTGATTCCTCTTTCCTTTTCACCTCATATTTATATAATGGCAAACAAACTTTTAAACCCAAGTGGAAGAAATAAAAAAAAAGATAAAGGAATAAAAGAATTTGGGGAGAGAAACTTATTTACTCTAAACAACTTCCATGATTATTAATAACCACTTTAAAATTAAATTATATTATAAAATATTATATTGTAGATTAATACTATTCAATACAAGGGGTGTCCTCGTGGTGTAATGGTTAAAGTGATGGACTGCGGAATCGTAGTACGCGTGTTCGAACTCCAGTCGTTCTATTACGTTCACTTTCGCGCAAATACACTTGGGAAAGGTATGAACCCCCTTATCCTCCCAGCTATGGGTTAAATAGTACCATTACTGTTCTTCTAGGAGAATGGCTTTGGTATTAAATAACCTACAAAGAGTTGATATGCCATTAAACAAAGAAACCAAACCTTGGGAAAGGTATGAATCCTCTTATCCTCCCAGTTATGGGTTAGATAGTACCATTACTGTTCTTCTAGGAGAATGGCTTTGGCATTAAATAACCTACAAAGGTTGATATGCCATTAAACTAAGAAACCAAACCAAACCTATTCAATACAAAAACTAACAAAATTGTCATACCAAATATTTTATATGTACTATTCAATGTAATTGGTCAGAGTAATAAAATAGAAATTACACTAGTTACTATTAAGTATTACTATTATCTAAAATTATAAACAAACACAACCTATAAAAAATATCTCATCAAGGTTACAATTACATCTTACAAATTATCATAATATAGCTAAACCTCAAATCCTTAATATTATCATCATCATGTCGTGCGGCTAGCAAAACAAAAGGTTAAGTTCGACATTCCAACCACCTGAAGAAGGCCGAAGCGTACAACGGCAGAAACGTTGTGATAAGAAATGAGGACGATAGTCCGAAAAATGTAAATAAAGTAAACCCAATTAGTGAATTTATTGTGAAAGATTGTCGACGCATTATATATATATGTGTGTGTGTGTGAGGAGAAAAACTGAAAATTAAAGTAATCCAAAGTGATGAAGTCGATCGACGCAATAACGTTTCGGTTTTAACAAACCATCATCAGGACTGAAAAATTGATGATACTAAGTGTTGATAGATCAACGATGGATATTTAATGAAATGTTTTATTAGATATCCATCTTTGATCAATCAATACTTGGTACCATTAAGTTTTAAAGTCCTGATGATGGTTTGTTAAAACCGAAACGTTATAGCCTCGATCGACTTCATTACTTTGGATTACTTTAATTTTCAGTTTTTCTCCTCACACACACACACACACACTCTCTCTCTCTCTCTCTCTCTCTCATATATATATATATATATATATATATATTCATAAAGAAGAAGAAGAAGAAGAAGAAGAAGAAGAAGAAGAAGAAGAAGAAGAAGAAGCTATACGAAAAACAAAAATTAACAACAAAATTAAAGTATTTAGATTCTCACAAGTACTTTAGTTAATATAAAAAATCGATTTATTTTAAGATCGACTAGATAAACATGAACATATTTCCAACATTAATTACTTAAGATGTAATACTTAGTCATAATTTTTAATTTACAATATACTGGGTGCAACAGAATTGCCTTCCAGTTTTTAAACTCTCACCTGTGTGATGCGAGAGAACGTAAGCACTGGTGATAGCCCAGTCGGATGGAGCCGTAGAATACACCGACTGCTTCTCTGCAGAGGGGTAACCCCCACCCCGCCAACGAGTGTCCTGGATATGACACTAAAAAATCTGATGCTGAGGTTCAAGCAGTGCTGGAGCTTTGGGGAATGCGGAGTACCCCTCATTGCCATTGCTCCCAGGTCCACTCTGGCCCGGAGTGGTAGCACCTGATAGGGCCCTATCTATGGGTTAAATAGAACTAACAGCATACTTATGCTAAAATGAATTGTTTGAGTAGACTGAATAGCTTGAAATAGAAATGTTTTTGACAATTAAACCGTACTTAAATTTAAACTGCGTGCTTAGGCTCAACTGAATTATTTGAAATGTAACTGTTTTTCGACATTAAAATTGTATTTACACTTAACTGAATAGTTACATATAACTGCTTGAATAGTTAGAAATGGAAATATTTTTGACAATTAAACTGTGTACTTACGCTAAACTGAATTGTTTTAAATAGAACAGATTATTTACATAAAAATGAATTTGGCGTTAAATAACCTACAAAGGTTGATATGCCATAAAACCCAACAAACTAAGACTGGTGAATCTGTAATATCTACATATAGAGCTTTTCGTGCTCATTTCATGTCACCTCGGAATGATGCCGTTCCAGATAGATACTCGATACTGCGATGGGTTGAAAATTCTATCCGGAACAGTATCATTCCGACCTAAATGGAATGAGTCCAAAAAGCTCCCTGTATTGTAATTACAGATTCATCTGTTTCAAAACCTTCAAACAGTTAACGCACTGCGTACATCAGTACACGTTATGATCGTATGATAAAAAAAACTGGTAAAACAAAAGCATGGAGGAGCTACCATTGCCTTTTGCCTTTGTTCACATGTCCACGCAGGAGATAATTCAAAATGTAGGAGGCATTTCTATCATAGCCACTATATATATATATATATATATAGCATCTATGTTTATATATGTACACTACGAAAAACCAGCAAAAATGGCACATCATACCGAGATATTTATCAGAGCAATATATTCAATCTACTTTTTGAGAATAAGGCAATTTACAAGTCAGTTTGTAGCTGAATGGTCAATTCTGTTGGGTGTGTATGCGCGCTGAACATCACTTTTAATTAGAGCAAACCTTGATATAACAAAGATAACTTTCTTATATTAATTAGAATTCGTTTTATCATTCCGAAATTATAGCACATATCACGATGGACCGCTGTTTCAACGAAAACTCAACGAGTTCACCGATCACCTATATATATATATATATATATATATATATATATATATATATATATATAGTTTCTTGCTTTGTTCGCCATTCCCAAGATGGTCACTTTGGAATGTGAAGAATGTGCAGATCATTCATTAGATCGATATCTTCAGGGTATGAAATTAGACAATTGCCCTTAAGATCCCGAAATACCTAAGAGGCAATCGGGTTGGTAGGGTTGACAGAGACTTGCAGGGCCCCTTTAGCTCTGTCTGCCTGAGGCCGAGGCTCTGATGGGATGACATCGGCCGGAAGGTGAGGGATATTTAACAGTCGAAGACAAAAAAAAAAAAAAAGAAGAAGAAGAATGGAGACTAAGAAATTCTAGCATCTTCTTTTGGGGAATGTGCTGGTGTTTCGAAGGGAATAATGAATGAGACTAGGACATTAAATAGGGGTGGTCACGATAGTGGACAAATCAAAGAAAATAAGAAGTAGAAGTGGCGTAGATTACAAAGGAAACTTTGAAGAAGAAGAAGAAGAAGAAGAAGAAGAAGAAGAAGAAGAAGAAGAAGAAGAAGAAGAAGAAGAAGAAGAGGGGAACCAAGAAAAGAAAACGCAACGGGGATTATAAAGAAACAATTGAAAACGAAGTTAAGTTCGAAGAAGAAAAAATGAAGAAGAAAGAACTGAATTGAAGGAAAAGGAGAACGAGAAAAATAAATAAGAAAAAAAGTATGAATAAAAATTAAGGAATCCTGACAATGACGAAAAAAAGATGAAAAGGAAAAAGCTTAAGATTTTAATGAAAAATGAGGTGAACAAAGTTGAGGATGGGAATGAAAAAAAAAACGATGAAAATGAAAAAGAAAAGAGAGTGAAAGGTAAAAAAAACATGAAAGGAAGGAAATAAAAAAATTAGAATGAAGAAAACAACGATGCCAAGAAATAAAAAGAGAGGAAATAAATAGAAAAATGGGGAGAAGGAATTAAAGGATAAGAAAGAATAAAACGACGATGAAAATAAAGAAAAATGTGAAAAAGAAAAAAAAGAAAAAGGGGAATAATTTAGAAAAGGATAGAAATATAGAAAAAGATGATCAGAATAAAAGGTTTGATGTGAATGAAAACGAGACAAAAATGAAGATTATGATAGGAATGAGGAAAAAGACGATGAAAATAAATAAGTAAAAAAAAAAAAAAAAAGATAGAAAATAAAATATTATGAAAACGAAGTAAAGGAACAGAATGAAGAAACAGATGATAAAAATGCAGAGAGAACATTGTGAATGAAAAAAAGAAAATGATGTGAATGAAGTAGCGAGCTAGAATGAAGAAAAAGACGATGAAATAAATAAAAGAAAAAAAAAACGGAAGGCAAAGAAAAATATGTTGAGAATGCGAATAGAGAATGGAAATGAAAAAGACGATGAAGATGAAGAAGAGAAAAGTGCGAATGAAAAAGAGAAAATGATGTGACTGTTGTAGAGGACAGGAATAAAGACGAAGACGATGAATCAAGTAACAGAAAAAAAAAAAAAGGAAAAGAAAAATATGAAGAGGAAGGTATGAATGAAAAAAGATAATGAAAAGTTGTGAATGAAAAAACAAAAAATTATGAGAATGAATGAAAAAAAAGACGATGAAAATCAATCAAAGTGTGAATGAAAAAGGGAAAAACAAATACTTCATTTTCACCGAAGTATAAAGTTTTTATCTGTTTAAAAAGATTATGAATTTTACTTATTTGCACAATGAGGGTCTTGCGTGATATAGATTCGAAATGGCTGTTGCTGTCAAATTTCTGACGCGCCGCAAAATATTCGTTTGAGGTTGAAAAAATTAAGCAAAGAAAATGCCGTTTTACATAAAATAACTTAGCCTAAAATGAATTTGAGAGCCCCGAGAGGATCGTCCATGGATAAGATCCCTTAAAAAGACCCATGAAGTATAAGAAAGACAGTAGAGATATATTGTTATTGTCTCCCCATGCATGGAAACAAAACCAGGATATCGTTTTGGATTCTGGCGCTTTTTAAGATCAAATATACCAACTTTATTCAATGTGTTCACTTTTCTGCTTTAAAATATAATTTAGTTATGTTTTTCTACATTTACTTTCGCTTTTTAACCACAAATAATAACAACTATAGGGATATCTAAACTGATTTCCTTACTACTACTACAACCACAACTATCACTACTTCAACTAATTTACTGAGAGTTAGTTTTCTTTCATTTTAGTTACGATGACAAGTCTCCACAAGTCTCCAAGACTCTTCTGAGTATTCTAACCGATCTGAAGAATGCAGTGCTTTGGATAATCTCGATTAAGTCTTTGATTTTCAATTCTAACCATCTTTTTTTTTAAGCCTTTGGAGACTGTTCCAAATGCACCAACTACAATTGGTACCAATTTCTATGTATTAGTGTATAATTTCACTTTCTTTTATTTTTATACTCTGATCCTCTGGGACGGCAAATTTCACAAGACAACGACTTCTTTTTTTCCTTGTACATTAACACTAAGTCTTCTGGGCAAATCTGTTTGTTTTTCAAAATCCGAAAGAATTTTATGCGAATTTTTCTCAAGAACAGTGGTAGTATGTTCAAATTTTAATTTTCTGTTCAATTCCCAATGGATTACCTTTCTCTACGCGGTCAAGCCAAGAATCGTACTTCTTTTGTGTGAGTTTTCTGCATTCGCTTATTATGTGATTCACCGTTTCATCTTTTTCTCTGCTTTGGCACAGTTCCTTGTAAATAATCTTTCCTACCCATTCATGCCAAGAATCGTACTACTTTTGTGTTAGTTGCTGCATTCGCTTATTATGTGATTCACCGTTTCATCTTTTTCTCAACATAACCAGCATTTGCACAGTTCCCAGTAAATCATCTTTCCTACACATTCATGCCTAATCTTGTATTCCTTTTGTGCTAGTTTGCTGCATTCGCTTATTATGTGATTCACCGTTTCATCTTTTTCTCTACATAACCTGCATTTGCACAGTTCCCAGTAAATCATCTTTTCTACCCAATCATGCCAAGAATCGTACTTCTTTTTGTGTTAGTTTGCTGCATTCACTTATTATGTGATTCACCGTTTCATCTTTTTCTCTACCTAACCTGCATTTGCACCGTTACCAGTAAATCATCTTTCCTACCCAATCATGCTTAATTTTGTTCTCCTTTTGTGCTAGTTTGTTGCATCCGCTTATTTTGTGATTCACCGTTTCATCTCTTTCTCCACATAACCTATATTTGCTATTCTGTTGCATATTAGCAATTTTTCCTTTTAAATACTTCGTCCTTATGGCTTTGTTTTGTGCTGCTATCATTAGCGATTCAGCTTCTCTCTCGACGTTTTCCTTTCTTGGCCATGTCCAGGTCATCTCGTGTCCAATGTCTTCAGCGCATCGCTCGAAATATCCATACAGTTGTTTTCCTTCCCATTTTTGTTTTCTACTTTTTTTTTTTGTTTTTTTGTTTGTTCTTATATTGCCAGCGGTGCTACTGGCTGTTGTAATTAGTGTTTTTTTGGCTCTTTTTTAGCGAAATCCTAAAATTCTTGTATTGATAAATCTACGCAATCCACAATGCACTCTAACAAAACGGCTGGAGAAGAAGCTAGACGGCAATTACACAATAATGCTGCGAGCAATCTTGAACTAGTCCTGGCGGCAACACCCCACAAGACACCAACTGTACGGCCACCTACCTCCTATCACGAAAACTATCCAAGCTAGACGAACCAGACATGCAGGACACTGCTGGAGAAGCCGGGACGAACTCATAAGTGATGTACTCTTATGGACCCCCACATATGGCCGAGCAAAAGCAGGACGACCAGCATGAACATACATTCAACAACTATGTGAGGATACGGGGTGTAGCCCATAAGACCTGCCAGAGGCGATGAACGATAGGGAAAAGTGGCGAGAGAGGGGTCAGGGATATCCGTGCTACCAGCACGATATGATGATGATGATTTACTGATAAGAGTTTTTCACATCAGCGTTAGCTGATGGTTTTTCACTGGAGTGAGTGACAGCAAGTCTCCTCAAGTCTCCAGGACTCTTCTCGGTATTCTGGCCTTTCTCTATAATGTAGTTGTTTGGATGGTCTCAACTCGTCCGCCAACTTCCAAGTCCTCCAGTCCCTTTAGTAATCCTTTACTTACTGTTCCAAACTCACCAATTACAATTGGTATAATTGTCACCTGCATGTTCCATAGTTTTTTTTATTTCTCTAGCAAGGTCGAGGTACTTATCCTTCTTTTCACATTCTTCAGTTATTATTATTATCATTATTTACTCATTAGAGTTTTTCTCATCAGCGTTAGCTGATGGTCTTCCACTGGAGTTTGAGTGACCGCAAGTCTCATCAAGTCTCCAGGACTCTTCTCAGTATTCTGGCCGTTCTCAATAATACTGTCGTTTGAATGATCTCCCCATCGTCCTCCAACTTCTAAGTCCTCCAGTCCCTTTAATGATACTTTAGTTACTGTACCGAAAGTACCAACCACAATTGGTATCATTGTCACTTTCATGTTCCACAGTTTTTTCAATTCTCTTGCAAGGTCGAGGTATTTATCCTTCTTTCACATTCTTTCAGTTTTATTTTGAGGTCAGCCGGGACAGCAAAGTTTGAATTTTGCTTCAGCTTAGCTTTTTCGTCCTGCTGTCAATACCACTCTCCAGATTTACATGGTTTTATCGATAGAGTTCATGACTTAATGTCATATTGTGTACATTTGGAGGCAGTTTATCATCCAGCTTTACGGGATTATATCATGCGCCTTTTTGTAGTCAATCCAGGCCATTGCTAGATTTTTCCGTCTGGTCTTGTTCTCGTTTAGGATGTGTTGATCTATGTAAATTAACTCTGCTGTGCCTCTGGATCCTTTGCGGCATCATTTTTTCCCCTCAAGGAACAGTCCACGGCTTGTTAGCAAGTAGTAAATATGTTCACTTAATTATGCTGTTGATATTTTTCACATCTTCGGTAGGCAAGTTATGGGTCTGTAATTATTTGGAGCGGTTTCTTTGCTTGGGTTCTTTTGGATCAATATAGTCTTTCCTTGGGTCATCCAGTGTTGGACTTGTTCTCCTTGTATGCATTTGTTTATTTCTAGTGCTAGTCTGTCGTGAATGAAGGGGAATTTCTTGAACCAGAAACCATGTATTCCATCATGACCTGGTGTTTTCCAGTTTGATATTTTTTGTGTCGTTTTGAGTAAATCGATGCGTATTTCCGCTTTCGGGCCTCCTTGGAGTCCTTTTAGATTTCTTGTCATATCGTTTATCCATTCAGCATTTTGGTTATGTTTTTTTGGTCGTCATATTTTAGTTCAAAATCGTTCGATTTCTTTTGCATCCGGTAGTTGGTATGTTTTCGTGTCATCTCCTCCTAGTTGTTGATAAATTTATTATTATTATTATTATTATTATTATTATTATTATTATTATTAAGAGAGTTTATCACACTAGTGTTAGCTGATGGTTTTTCACAGGTGTTTGAGTGACACCAAGTTACCTCAAGTCTTTAGGACACCTCTCAGTATTCTGGTAATCTTAATAATGCTGTTATTTGGATGGTCTCCACTGATCCTCCTATTTCCAAGTTTCACAGTTCCTTTATCAATCCTTAAAATTGGTATCATCGTAATCGTCATGCTTCTTAGATCTTTTAGTTCTCCAGCAATGTTATCAACATTATTATCATTATTATTATTATTTACTTCTTTACACCTTTAGAGTTTTTTACATCAGTGTTAACTGATGGTTTTTCACTGGAGTCTGAGTGACAGCAAGTCTTCTCAGGTCTCCAGGACTCATCTCAGGATTCTGTCCATTGTCAGCAATGTTGTCATTTGGATTGTCTCTACCCGTCCGCCAACTTCCAAATCCTCCAGGCCTTTTAATAATCCTTTAGTTATTGTGCCTAAAGCACCAATCACAATTGGCACAATCGTTACTTTCATGTTCCACAGCTTTTTCAATTCTCTAGCAAGGTCGAGGTTCTGTGGTCCGCCGGGACAGCAAAGTCGACAGTTTTCCAAATTCTCTTTTTTTTTTGTTGATTATTATGAGGTCTGGTCTTGTGGTCGGGATTAGGTGATCCATTTGTAAGCTAAAATCTAGGACAGGTGCTTAGTTGTGCATATACCATTTGTTTGTATGGTCAAATTTAAATTTCTTGCACATTTCCCAGTGGATCACCTCGCCGAGTCGGCCGTGTCTCGCCTTATACTCCTTCTGAGCTGATTTGCTGCATTCGCTTATTATGTGATTGATCGTTTCGTCTCTGTCACCGCATAGCCCACATTTACTGTTTTGTTGGGTCTTATCTATTCTCGCTTTGATATGATTGGTCCTTATGGCGTTGTCCTGTGCTGCTATTAGGACGGATTCCGTCTCTCTCTCAAGGTTTCCTTTTCTTAGTCAGGTCCAGGTTTTCTGGTGTGAGATGTTGTTTATTAGTCGTTTAAAGCAGCCATAGAGTTGTTTTTCTCCCATTTTTGTTTCCTAGTTGTTGTCATTCTATCGTCTATCGTGTTGTCCGTATCATTAGTCCTCGTTCGTGTATTATTATCATTATTATTATTATACGCCTTGCAATTTTTTTAGACCAATTTCACTCCAGTACTCATTTGAGAGTGATTCCGGGTGCATTTTTGCCGACGGCATTCTTCGAGTCCTAGTAATTATTTTTGAATGCTATATATCCATTCAAACTTTTCTTTTACGTTGTTTCCGCTCCCATATTTTACTCCCAAATTGTTGTTTCCTTTGCATCCAGTTGCAAGTATGTCCTCGTGCATTCTCCTTTTGTAGGTTGAATTTTCTTTTGTCATTTTCGAATGTTCTGTTTTGTCTGTATTGTTTAAGCCAGTCTCGCTCTCTTTTAAGTCTTCCTTCTTTCGACCTTTTCATTTATCTTTTCAAGTTACATTGTTTGGTTTGCTTGTTATTTTTTTGTTTTTGTTTTAGTGCAAACATATCCCCGTGTTTGTTAGTTTTTTCCTTAATTAGCATTTTTGCTTATCGTCGTAATTTCTTTATCTCTGTTTCTACTTTTATTTCCCATCCAGGTTTAGGATTTCTCTCCCTGATCATTAAATGACAACCACTTTTATCACAGATTAATTTTGCTCTTGCCTATTATAATTATTCTTGTTTACTCCTTTGAGAGTTTTCCTCACCAATGTAAGCCGGTGGTTTCTCACTGGAGTTTGTGTGACAGCATGTCTCCAGAACTCTTTTCAGTATTCTGGCCGATCTTAATAAATGCAGTAGTTTGGATGGTCACCACTCATCCTCTTTTTTCCAATTCCTCCAGTCCCTGTACCAGTCCTTCTGTGACTGCACTGAGAGCACCACTTACAGTTTGAATAATCGTTATTTTCATGGGTAACAGTTTTTTCCATTCCCCACCAAAGTCCATGTACTTATCTTTCTTTTTGTTTTCTTTCAATGTTACACTGTGGTCAGCCGGGACAGCAAAGTTCACGGTTCGGCAAGGTCTATTTTTCTGGTTGATTATTACTAGGTCTGGTCGCCTGGCCAAGATTAGGTGACCCGTTTGTATCTCAAAATAACAGAGGTGTTTGTGCGTCTCATTTTCCCGGACGGATGCTGGGTTGTGCATCAACTGGTCAAATTTAAATTTCTTGCGCAACTCCAAATGGATCACCTTACTCATCCAGTTGCGTCTAGTCTTATACTTTTTCTGGGTTAGTTTGCGGCATTCGCTTATTAAGTGATTTATCGTTTTGTCTCTATCACCACATAACCTATTTTGTTGCATCATGTATTCTTGCTTTGATATGATTAGTCCTTATGGCGTTGCTTTGGGCGGATATAAGAAGAGAGTCGGTTTCTCTCTTAAGGTTACCATTTTCTAGCCACACCTACGTCTTCTTGTGCGAGATGTTGCTTGTTAGTTGATTAAAACGTCCATAGCGTTGTTTTTCTTCCCATTTTTGTTTTCTGCTTATTTCCGTTTTATTGCTCCTTGTATTGTCAGTATTGTTTCTGGTGGCTGCGATCAGTCTTCCTTGATGCTTTTCGAGTCGTTGTATCGATGTGTCATTATTATTATTAGTAGTAGTAGTAGTATTTCTTTACGTCTTTTTCGAACTGGTTGACTTCATTGAAGTTTTCTCAGCTCTATAGGTAGCAACTAACCAAAAACAGGATTTGGCATTAAACAACCTGGTGTAATGGTTATCGTCACTGGAATTGGACACGGCGACACGAGTTCCAATCCTGGACTGATTGCATTTCACATAGCACTAATACCCTTGGGAAAGGTATGAATCCAATTATTCTCCCTCCAGCTATTAGGGCTGACTAGGTTCTTTAGCCTTGGTGAGGCAACTAGTCTAGGAGAAGGAAAACTCAGAATTCAAACCTGTTAAACTCCGCTTAAAAAATTGACCTTGTGACAAATCCTGCCCGAGCGGAGGGGTTGGGTAAATATGATTAAACAACCCTCAATTATTGATATGATTTAAAGCTAAACAAACTTACGAACAATAACCATTTAACTGTCTTCAAATAATCGGCTGATATCAAATAGAATTGTTAGTGTTAGTTCGAAATACTTGAAACCATATAATCGTTGGCAAATAAATGAGCTCTGACCTGTTTAAAATGTTATGAGTAATTTAATTCTTCAGAAATATAATATTTGATATATGCAAAAACTAAATTTGACATTAGATAACCTACAATCATTGATATGCCATAAAACCAACCAACCAACCAACCAACCAACTGCCAGCTCTACAGGGCTCTTTTCAGAAGTATAGCCGATATCAGTTATTCTATTTCATAGCTTAGAATATTTGGACTATTGATCTTATCTTGTTATACTTACAACATTTCGGCCGATATGACTTGCTCAGTTGGCTGGAGCTGTAGAATACACCGATTGCTTTACTAAAGAGGAGTAAGCCCCCACCCAATGGGTGTCCTATATATGACTCTTTTTACGCCGTCAAGTTCCCAGCGGGCTTGCAGGGTGCCAAGTCCACCAGTTAATGGCGGGCACCGAGGTTGGCTGTGGTTTGCCAAACGCTATTTAATGTCACAGATATCACCTAATCTCAAACAGAACCACATTATAAAGCTACTAGGCGAGTTCTAGATGATTTATTAAAAGTCAACACAGCAAACTGGATAGCTTTCCCCCTCAAATACAAGGTCTTCGACAAACACAATTCTTCCACAAGAAAATAAGGACTCTGAACTGCCGTATTTAAGTTAACAGGATTAATAACAATATTCTTTTATTGCATAAAAGAAAAGAACAAAAAAAAATTCAGGTAAAAGTCAGGCGCAAGAAAGTCTTTCTGTATCCCGGAGGAGCCTCCACTAAAATATCCGTATCCTGGACGAAGCCCCTCATTAAATATCTGTTAATGGGAGAAGATGAGAAGGTAGTTCGACAACGGTACACACTGTGCGCTTTCCTAGAGACTATGGGATTTAATGGCAGAGCTCATGCTCCAAATCTCAAGTTTGTCATTTCGGTATGAGTGTAGCAGGATAAAGTTGAATATATTTAAATTGTATGTGACTTACTTGGGATTCTGTGGAGTTTATTCTTCCCTCCTTTTTCTTTCGTTATTGGGTTTCCATAACACGTTGGTGGAAGGATACACGTCTTATATCTGATAAGACCAGGATTAATTATTGTTCCTTTCCTCTTGGACAAGTCTTTCCTTTGGGTATTCGTTTAACGAGACTTACCATATCTCGGAGTGTTGGTTCATTCAAAAGATATTTTTTTCTTTTCTCTCAAGGTTCTCTGTGCAGCATTATTTTGGAATGTGCGTTTCTTCATATCCCAAACTATGTCCTTGTTTTTTCGACGAACAAAGGCAATTCCTTATGCGTCTTTATCCCACGAGGAATAAACGGTAACTAACTTATCTTCAGTTGTTTGAAAATTCACCACGTGTTGATTCTTTATTTTGGCGGGCTCTTGTTCAGTACCAAATATGGTCGAGGGGCCTGCTTCTCCGCTGACGCACACATGGCTAATAGAGAGTGAGGTCCTTCCATGCCTATCTCACCTTGTAATAATAGAGAGGGTGGGAGAGAGAGACAGCCTCTCTCCTTGCCACTATCCTGTAATTCTTGTTTACTACAATTGTCCGCTGACGGTAAAATGTATAAGGGTGTCATATTTCCTCGTCACACTCTTAACAATCTGATGGCGAGGTTCCAGTAATACTTAAAATGCGGATATCCCTTCATTACCATCGCTCCCAGGTCCACTCTGGCCCGGATTGGTAGCGCCTGATTGGGTCCTATCTATGGGTCAAATAAAATTAAAGAGTGCACATGCTAAACTGAATTGTTTGAAATAGAACAGTTAATTTGTATAAAAATGGATTTGGCATTAAATAACCTACAAAGATTGATATGCCATAAAACCCAAACAAATAAACAAAGAAATAGGCCGATAAGTCCTTTTCAGAAGCACTTTCCATCCATTGCGCTACGAGTTCTTATTGGACAGTAATTCTTTGATCTGGACAAACTCAGTTCTTCTTCTGCTCTACAGTTTCCCCGGTCTCTTTCATCATTGTCACCTTCATGATCTATATCTTTTTCAGTACTCTGGCTAGGTCCAGGTATTCATTTAGCTTTTTTCTTTTCTTTTTCTTTTTTTTTTACTTTCACTTTGTGATTTGTTAAAACTACGTAATCCACTATTTGACAATTTTTCTTTTATCAGTTAAAAGTAGACCAGTTATTGCCTGTATGGGAGATTTTTTTATCTGTTTTTCTTTCTTTTTCTTTTTTTTCAAACGTTCTGTATCCTACGAAATATTTTCAGGACAGATACTGGTCTATTCAAACACCATTTTTTTGTATAGTCAATAGTGAATCGCTTGCTCAATTCCCAGTGGATCTCCTTTCCCACCCAATTATGTCTGCCCTCTTACTCTTTTATGTAAATTCCATTCTGTGTCAGCAATGCATCTGTTCACATCAGATAACTGGTCGTTATCGCTGGAGACTTAGTGACAACACGTCATCTTAAATCTCCAGAAAACTTTACTATTATATCTTCTGTATTCTTAGAAGTTTAGCGGTCATCACCAGAGATTGAGTGACAGCAATTTTCTTCTATCTCTACAGTGCATTTCAATGTATATTCAAGTAATTAAATTGTATCCCCGTATTATTGGTGTGGTAGTACTTGCTAGGGTCGTATTTATGGGTCAAATAGAACGTTTTAATTATTTACTAATCTTGAAACCATTTAACTGCGCGCAAACAAAGAACTGATGTTAAATTGTATTATTACTGTTTCATAAGAATACTTGAAACCATTTATCTGTGTGTAAACGAATTTGCCTGGCCCGTTTAAAAATCATGTTACACACTATTCATTTACAAATCAGATATATTTCATATATATGTATAAATGTTGGATGGTCATATGCAGATTCATGTAGAATGAATCACAACGACACAATGATAAAGACAGACGCAGGAAGACTTCTTTAACAAAATATGTACCTCTCACTTTATTGCAAGGGTTCGAAAAGGGTTACTCAAGGTTTGCGTGTGAGTGGGTGTTGGAGACCGAACAGAAACTGTAATATTTTGACCTCCACTCTTATGGCCGTCAACGTTGTGTCTTTCTCGTTCTCCTGATGCTCAACCAGAGGCCCTGTGGTCCACTCTGCTGGGTGCTGGCTTTCTTTACTGCATCTTATCAACATCTTCTCTGGACCCCAATTCATCAGGGCCCCAAGCCCCTTCGTCCTGGTGTGGCTTTCCCTACAACCTCTCTCCAACTGGAACTCGAACTCAACTGGAACCCGAACTCGAACTGGCTTGACTTCTGAGTTATATAACAATTCAACGCCCACTCGATCGCTCACTCGATCTTTGAAATCGCATGTTTGATCGTCATCAAGCGGGAATAACTGTCATGCAGTTCACAGGTCACTCTCTTCAGGTGCATCAGTCTATGAGTGTACCATGGGAATTTTTTTTTGCTCGTCCCATTTCATCAGCCAATTTCCGCCCACGCGATTTCCTCTCATAACTGCCATTAGAATGTGTCACTTCCTTCCGGTGCATCACCTTGGAATGGCATTTTTGGCCGGGTCAAAGGTCAAAATATAACATAAAGAGAATGTTGCTTTAAATAACCAACAAGACTTGATGCGCCATAAAACACTACCAACCAAACAAACAACATGCATTATTATCATAATAATCATTATTGTTGATGTTGACGTTGTTGTCTTTGTTGTAATTATTATTTACTCATTAGAGTTTAGAGTAACAGCAAGTTTGAGTAACAGCATGTCGCCTCAAGTCTCCAGGACTCTCCTCAATAATGCGGTAGTTTGGACGGTCTCCACTCGTACGCTAACTTCCAAGTCCTCCAGGCCATTTAATAATCCTTTAGTTACTATACCGAAAGCACCAATCACAATTGGTATAATTGTCACCTTCATGCCCCAGTGTTTTTTTTTTTTAAATTCCCTTGCAAAGTCGAGGTACTTACCCTTCTTTTCACATTCTTTCAGCTTTATTCTGGGGTCAGCTGGGACAGCAAAGTCGACAATTTTGCAAATTTTCTTTTTTTCTCGATTATTATTAGGTCTGGTCTTCTGGCCGAGATTAGAAGATCGGTCTGAATGTCAGTCCCAGAGGAGTTTATATATGTTATTTTCTAAAAGATGCTGGGTTGTATGTATGCCATTTGTTGGTAGGGTCAAATTTAAATTTCATGCACATCTCCCAGTGGATTATCTTGCCCACCCAGTCATGTCTAGTCTTATACTCCTGTGCTAATTTTCTACATCTGCTTATTATGTAATTTATGGTTCCATCCTTGTCACAGCATAGCCTATATTATTATTATTATTATTATTATTATTATTATTATTATTATTATTATTCCTTGCAAGTTTCTTCAAACAAGCGATAGACGATGACTCTCACTGAGGTCCAAGTGACGGCAAGTTTACTCAAGTCTCAAGAAGTCTTCTCAATATTCTGGTCGATCTTACTAATGGTGTAGTTTGGATGGCCTCCGTTCGTCCACCAATTACTCATTCGTCCAAGCCTTTGGGGATCGTTCCCAGGGCTTTAATTATAATTGGTATCACCGTCACTCTGATATTCCATAACTTTTTTAATTCTCAGGCAAGGTTTAAGTATTTACCTCTCTTTTCGTTTTCTTTTATTTTCACTCTGTGGTCAGCCTTGACGGCAAAGTCCACTAATCGGCAAGTTCTCTTTTTTCTTTTTCTTTTTCTTTTTTGTTGTTGTTGTTGTTAATAATCAGTATGTCAGGCTTCTGGCTGGGATTAGGTGATCTGTTTGCAACTCAAATTCCCTGATAATTTTGTGTTTCTCATTCTCCAGGACAGATTCTGGTTTGTGCACATACCATTTGACAGTATGATCTTTTCACATTGGATAGTGAACTTACTTTGGAGTCTTGATCACAGCATATCTCCTCAGATTTCAGGAAGTATTCTGGCCGATCTAAATAATTTTTTAGTCTGGGTGGTGTTGAATCTTCTTCTGATTTTAAATTCCTTCAGTCTTCTTTTCAAATCTTATGAAACTGTTCCACCTACAATTGGTATTACAGTCATTTCAGGTTCCACAGTTTTTTCAGTTCTCCGGCAAGATCTATGCATTTGTTTATCTTTTCATTTTCTTTTATTTTCTGTCGTCTGCTGTCTTTCTGGCTGGGATTCGATCATCCATTTGTCCCTTAAAGTCCCAGAGAAATTTATGTGTCGCATTTTCTAGAACGGATTCTGATTTATACAAATATGATTTGATAGTATGGAGACATTTTAATTTCTTGCACAGTTCCTTGTGAATAACCTTTCCCACCCACTCGTACCTAGATTTATACTCTTTTTGTGCCAGTTTGCTGCATTCGTTTATAATATGATTAACTATAACATCACTGTCTCCACATATCAAATATTTGCAGTTTTTGCTAGGATAGAATTAGTCCTTAAGCTATTATTTTGTGCTGCTATTAAAAAAACTCAGTTGCTCTCTTAGGGTTCCCTTTTCTAAGCCATGCCCAGGTCTTCTTGAGTGCAGTCTCTAGAATTTGTCGATTATTAGTATTAATAATTTTTATTAACTCCTTCACAGTTTTTCACATCAGCATTAGCTGATGGTGTTTCACTGAAGTTTGCGCGACAGCAAATCTCCTCAAGTCTCCAGGACTCTTCTCAGTATTCAAGCCGATTTCAATAATGTAGTAATTTGGATGTTCTCCACTCGTCCTCTTATTTCCATGTCCTCTAATCCCTTTACCAGTCTTTTTTTGACTACAATTACAATTGGTATAATCGGAACTTTCTTAATCCACAGATTTTCAAGCAAGTATTTATCCTTCATTTTACTTTATTTCAATTTTACTCTGTGGTCAGCTTGGACAGCAAAGTCCACAATTTGGCAAGTTCTTTTTTTTGTTGATCATTATTAGGTCTGGTTTTCTGGCAGAGATTAGGTGATCCGTTTGTACGTCAAAATCCCATAGGAGTTTGTGTGTCACATTCTCCCGGAGAGATGCTGGGCTGTGCAAATACCAATTGTTTAAATGGTCAAATTTACATTTCTTGCGCAATTTCCTGTAGATCACTTTGCCTATCCAGTCATGTCTAATCATTATTAATATCATTAGCTTTACTTTCAGCTTTTATAATCCTTCCCTTGTCTTTGCCCAAGACTTTGGGTGAGGGAAGGGAGTGGTTTGAAGCATTCCATATTGCATCCATAGCTTTTCTTGTTTTTACTTTTCCAATCAACTGATTATACTCTATCGAGGAGATTTGCAGTTCCACAAAGTGTATATATATATATATATATATATGTATATATATATATATGCATTTCATATACGCTTAGACTACCAGGAATCTTAGACTACCAGGAATATGTTTTCTTGTCTCTTTCTTGATTATATCCAAGGCTCCCACTGTTAATGATAAAGAGATAGTTTTGAGGTGCAACTTTTTATTTTTATCTTCTATTCTCCAGTTTTGGTATTTATTTATTTTATTATTCAATTTGTCTGATATGTTCAGCCCAGTCGGCTGGGGCTGTATAAGACGCCGACTGCATTTCTATAAAAGGGTAAGATCCCCACAAAGAGTGTCTAGGATATGAGACTAAACCATCAGAAATAGAGTTTTGGGATTTGGTAAGCTGAAGGAAATTTTTATTTTTATTTTTCAAGCACAAATTTATGAAAATATCAGTTTCCACTATTTGATTGGCTTGGTTGGTAAGGTTTTATGGCATATCAAACATTGTAGGTTATGTAATGCCAAATCTTGTTTATACATATATATATTAAATATATATGATTTGGTTTGGTTGGTAAGGTTTTATGGCATATCAAACATTGTAGGTTATGTAATGCCAAATCTTGTTTATACACATATATATTAAATACATATGATTTGGTTTGGTTGGTAAGGTTTTATGGCATATCAAACATTGTAGGTTATGTAATGCCAAATCTTGTTTATACATATATATATATTAAATATATATGATTTGGTTTGGTTGGTAAGGTTTTATGGCATATCAAACATTGTAGGTTACGTAATGCCAAATCTTGTTTATACATATATATATTAAATACATATGATTTGGTTTGGTTGGTAAGGTTTTATGGCATATCAAACATTGTAGGTTATGTAATGCCAAATCTTGTTTATACATATATATATATTAAATATATATGATTTGGTTTGGTTGGTAGGACTTTTTGGCATATCAAACATTGTAGGTTATGAAATGCCAAATCTTGTTTATACATATATGTACTAAATATATATGATTTGGTTTGGTTGGTAGGATTTTATGGCATATCAAACATTGTAGGTTATGTAATGCCAAATCTTGTTTATACATATATATATTAAATATATATGATTTGGTTTGGTTGGTAGGATTTTATGGCATATCAAACATTGTAAGTTATGTAATGCCAAATCTTGTTCATACATGTATATAATGAATATATAATTTGTAAACACATTTAGCTGATAGAATTTTTAAATGAGCTCATTTTTTCCCAGTTAAATGGTTTCATGTATTTCTATCCGATACAAATAATTCTATTTACAATTAATCCCGACCAACTGGCCTATCTACTGTCTGATTTGTAACCATAGTAGTGTGACGGCAAATTGTCTAAAATCCCTAAACGGGACTTTATTTTCGCACGTGTGAAGACGGGACAGGTTGGCACTTGATCCCCTACAGAAATAAGTCCTGTTCAGAGTTCTTTTCTCAGGCAGATAAGAACTGGCATATTACGTGAGAGAATAATTTAGGGCCAGACTGGCCACCGCTGGCAAAGGGGTCCAAAATTTCACACTATCACACACCCACCAGGCCACTAAACTTCTTCCCCTTAGATAATTGAAGAATACGGGCCTATAGGTCTTAGTTGTAATAATATTAATATTGCTATGGTCGGCAACTCCGGTTTCCCGTTTGATACTTTAGGAATTAATAGGACAGTTCTAAGCAAGATAATGTGAGGCGAATAGAAGCTGAAAGGAAAGCATGGAATAATAACATAGACCACATGGTAAAATGAAAATACATAGGTTCTTTACTACGGTTATATACATATATATGTTCAAAGTGTCAAAAATATATAATAGGATAGTCCATGAATATAAATGTCTTTTCTTGGCTTTTATCCTTTTTCAAATTGAGAGAGAGTGGTAAACAAAATTTGGGTGTAAAGGGAAAATGTCCCAAAGTTACTTATCTTATTTTTTTGACGGGGTTCCACTGGAGAATTTCTCTTCTTTCACGGGCTAGTAGACTTGGTACTGTTTTTAATGCTGGCTTGAGAGACTCAGGTCTCTCATGTCTCAGTCTTTTGTCTTTAGCCCGGAGTGAAAAATGGCTATCGTCCGTCTGCCACGAGACTTGTCCAAAAACTTCTTTTTTTTTGTCTTTACTTCCGTTGAGGGGAAGGGAACCCCACTTCCGTTTGGGGTCCCCCGCCAATCATTTGGCTTCATTTTCTCCTTCCCCTTCCGATGCCGGCGACCCAAGGTCACTTAGGTGCAAACATCTGTGTGACCCATAATCATTTCTAACGGTCACTTTTTGACTGCTAGATAATTTTAGTTCAACGGGGGGAGAGTATCATTCCCACCTCCTCGTCTCCGTGAGCCATCACGTGACACCTCCCCGCTTAAGAGAAGAAAGGGAGATGAATAGAAATACCATAGAAAAAAAAAGGCAATTCAATTCACTGTTCTTTCTCCTTTTCTTTCACCCTTTTTTTTTTCTCACTTTACTTTTCTTTCATCCCCTTTCTTCTTCACGCTTTGACGAATTCTTTCCTTTTCCTTTTTTTTTTCGTCCTTCCTAATTTTCACTATAGGGGAAAACAATTTCTCTTCTCTTTCTTTCTCTCTCTCTCTCCCTTTTCTTTTTCTTTAATCTTGTTTTCCTTTCTTTCTTTTTCTCTCTCTCGGCTTTTGGCCGTATCATATTTCAAACCTTGAGGAGGTAAGTCCTTCTTTCTTTCTTCGTCACTTTTCACGACTTTATAATTTTAATTGTCAAGCTTTGGGGAGAAAACTTCCTTTTCTTTTCTCTCTTTCCCCTATTCGTCACTTGTTGACGAACCACTTTCTCGTCCATCTCATATTTCAACATTGGGGACGAGAATTCCTCATTTCCTTTAGTTTCTCTCTCTCTCTTTCTTTCTCTCAACAACTATGAGGGAATATTCTGCTACTACATTTTCGTAGGGCGTTAGAGAAATAAACCTGGGTATTTTTTTATTAATTTCTCTAAGTCCCCTCTCTCTGAAATAGACAACTGTCTTAATTTCTCCTCGAATTTATTCGGCATTGCTGAGTTCTCAATTTTTCGAGGTTGGCCTTCTTGACGGACATAACTCTTCAATTTGTTTGTGTGACACACTTGTGTCTGCTTCTTTCCCTCGTGGGTATCAATCCTGTATGTCCTCTTGTCTATCCTCCGTGTTACTACATAAGGACCTATATATCGTCCACCACAGTGGGGTCCTTTATTTGATGACAGTAGCAGGACTTCGTCGCCCTTCTTAAATTCTTCCTTCTTAGCCGCTTGTGAGGGTCCTCTTATCTTCCTCTTATCCTCTCGATAAGTATTAGGGAATTTATTCCTAATATTCGTTGGACCTTCATCCTTTTTCTGACGACTGGTCCTTTTATCTTCTTGTTTATTGAGGTGTGGAAGGTTCACTTCTTTCCTTTCCACTTTCTCACTCTGCGAGCGAGAATGTCGTTTGTGCCGCCCACGTGGCTCAGCCGCCATCTTGTCTTCCTGTTTGGCGTTCATTCTGACCATCTTTTTTTCTTCATTTTTGGCGCTCATTTTCGCCAACTTCTTTTCATGTTTGGCATTCATTCTCGCCATCTTTCTTTCTTCATTTATGGCGCTTATTTTCGCCATCTTTTTCGGGTGACACTTTTTAGTTTTTACTTCATTTCCCAGTATAAGGGAAATTCCTTTCATAGGTAGTTTGTCTACCACACCAACTTTAATAGGTCCATCTTTCCACTGGGACTTTAGGGTTATTTTACACAGCGGTATTTTTACCCTCTTTCCGCCGATACCCTCTATCATCACAGTCTCACGTGTTGCTTCTATTACCCTTTTAGGTAATTTATTTCGTAGAAGTAACGACTGAGATGCTCCGGTATCTCGTAAAATTGAGACTTCCACTGGTCCTCCGTGTGGGCCTTTTATCATCCCTTTTTTCGTCCAGGGTCGATAGGACTGGTTCCCTCTAGTTGTTGTCACAGCTCCTTGAGGTTTTCTCGGCTGGGTCTGGTTTCTTTCAGGACCTTTTCCAAGCTGACACCTTATGGCTATGTGTCCAGCCTTTCCACACTTGTAGCAGACCACTGTTCTGCTGCTACTTTGGAAGGTCCTTCTATTTCTTTCCTTAGGTCTTCCTTCAGGACTTAATTCAGCTTTGAATTTCACTTTACTTCCCGTGTACGGTTTTTCCTTTGTTTTTCGGTGTGTGAGGATGTATTCGTCTGCTAGTGCGGCCATTTCATAGGTCACGTCAGTTTTTCTTTCACTTAGGTGAACCCTGACTTCTTCTGGCACACAGTTTAAAAATTCTTCAGCTAATATTAGCTGCCGGAGTTTCTCAGCGTCTCCGTCTATCCTCTTAGAGTCACACCACTTATCCAGTGCATTCTCTTTTTCTCTCAGAAATTCCACATAAGACTGGTTTTCCGTTTTTCTCTGTGTTCGGAATTTCTGTCGATAAGCTTCTGGAACCAACTCGAAGCTTTTAAGAACCGCTGCTTTCACCAAATCATAGTCGGCGCAATTTTCTGTGGGCAGAGTTGCATATGCTCTCTGTGCTTTTCCTGTCAGCACAGTTTGGAGTAGCATCGACCAGCATTCTTTCGGCCATCCAAGATTTAGCGCAGTTCGCTCAAAATGTGCGAAGTATTCGTCCACGTTGGCTTCTTCAAATTTTGGGACTAGCCTCGCTTGCTTCGTTACTTCGAAACTGTCATGGCTTTCTTTGCGTCCTCTTATTGCCAAGTCGACTTCTCGCAGCCTTGTTTCTTGCTGAATTTTTATTTTCTCCAGTTCCATTTTATTTCTCTGTAGTTCCATTTGTGCTTGTATTTTAATTTTCTCCAGTTCAATTTCTTCTGGAGTCATTCTTATCATTTCCGTTGGTAGCTCTTCTAATACCGCTTCCTCGAAAACATTTTCGTCGACCATGTGTCTTGCTATTTTTATAACGAGTTCATGTTTCCTCATAGAATTTTCAACATTTAATTCAAGCTTCTCGCCAATTTTTATTATCTCGCTTTTTCTCAGCCTCTCCAACTTTTCCATGGAGGGTTCTTTTAAAAAGTTCTCTATTTTGTCCATTTTTTCTTTAATTTTTCCAAACAGTTATATCAACAAGTAATTTGACTGTTTCAACAATATTCCTTTTTTTTCTTTCACGGTCTTTCAGGGTAGATTTAAACGGCAGGAATTGTCACACGACTACAAGCAATAAATATTATTTATAATAATAAATCCCGGACGTGAGCCCCCATTTTAGGTCTGCATGAGGTCGGGAATTAAAGATTAAAATATCCCCGGACGAGACACCATTTTAGGTCTGCTGACGCGAAATTGCGATAATCCCGAAACGGGACTTTATTTTCGCACGTGTGAAGACGGGACAGGTTGGCACTTGATCCCCTACAGAAATAAGTCCTGTTCAGAGTTCTTTTCTCAGGCAGATAAGAACTGGCATATTACGTGAGAGAATAATTTAGGGCCAGACTGGCCACCGCTGGCAAAGGGGTCCAAAATTTCACACTATCACACACCCACCAGGCCACTAAACTTCTTCCCCTTAGATAATTGAAGAATACGGGCCTATAGGTCTTAGTTGTAATAATATTAATATTGCTATGGTCGGCAACTCCGGTTTCCCGTTTGATACTTTAGGAATTAATAGGACAGTTCTAAGCAAGATAATGTGAGGCGAATAGAAGCTGAAAGGAAAGCATGGAATAATAACATAGACCACATGGTAAAATGAAAATACATAGGTTCTTTACTACGGTTATATACATATATATGTTCAAAGTGTCAAAAATATATAATAGGATAGTCCATGAATATAAATGTCTTTTCTTGGCTTTTATCCTTTTTCAAATTGAGAGAGAGTGGTAAACAAAATTTGGGTGTAAAGGGAAAATGTCCCAAAGTTACTTATCTTATTTTTTTGACGGGGTTCCACTGGAGAATTTCTCTTCTTTCACGGGCTAGTAGACTTGGTACTGTTTTTAATGCTGGCTTGAGAGACTCAGGTCTCTCATGTCTCAGTCTTTTGTCTTTAGCCCGGAGTGAAAAATGGCTATCGTCCGTCTGCCACGAGACTTGTCCAAAAACTTCTTTTTTTTTGTCTTTACTTCCGTTGAGGGGAAGGGAACCCCACTTCCGTTTGGGGTCCCCCGCCAATCATTTGGCTTCATTTTCTCCTTCCCCTTCCGATGTCCGGCGACCCAAGGTCACTTAGGTGCAAACATCTGTGTGACCCATAATCATTTCTAACGGTCACTTTTTGACTGCTAGATAATTTTAGTTCAACGGGGGGAGAGTATCATTCCCACCTCCTCGTCTCCGTGAGCCATCACGTGACACCTCCCCGCTTAAGAGAAGAAAGGGAGATGAATAGAAATACCATAGAAAAAAAAAGGCAATTCAATTCACTGTTCTTTCTCCTTTTCTTTCACCCTTTTTTTTTTCTCACTTTACTTTTCTTTCATCCCCTTTCTTCTTCACGCTTTGACGAATTCTTTCCTTTTCCTTTTTTTTTTCGTCCTTCCTAATTTTCACTATAGGGGAAAACAATTTCTCTTCTCTTTCTTTCTCTCTCTCTCTCCCTTTTCTTTTTCTTTAATCTTGTTTTCCTTTCTTTCTTTTTCTCTCTCTCGGCTTTTGGCCGTATCATATTTCAAACCTTGAGGAGGTAAGTCCTTCTTTCTTTCTTCGTCACTTTTCACGACTTTATAATTTTAATTGTCAAGCTTTGGGGAGAAAACTTCCTTTTCTTTTCTCTCTTTCCCCTATTCGTCACTTGTTGACGAACCACTTTCTCGTCCATCTCATATTTCAACATTGGGGACGAGAATTCCTCATTTCCTTTAGTTTCTCTCTCTCTCTTTCTTTCTCTCAACAACTATGAGGGAATATTCTGCTACTACATTTTCGTAGGGCGTTAGAGAAATAAACCTGGGTATTTTTTTATTAATTTCTCTAAGTCCCCTCTCTCTGAAATAGACAACTGTCTTAATTTCTCCTCGAATTTATTCGGCATTGCTGAGTTCTCAATTTTTCGAGGTTGGCCTTCTTGACGGACATAACTCTTCAATTTGTTTGTGTGACACACTTGTGTCTGCTTCTTTCCCTCGTGGGTATCAATCCTGTATGTCCTCTTGTCTATCCTCCGTGTTACTACATAAGGACCTATATATCGTCCACCACAGTGGGGTCCTTTATTTGATGACAGTAGCAGGACTTCGTCGCCCTTCTTAAATTCTTCCTTCTTAGCCGCTTGTGAGGGTCCTCTTATCTTCCTCTTATCCTCTCGATAAGTATTAGGGAATTTATTCCTAATATTCGTTGGACCTTCATCCTTTTTCTGACGACTGGTCCTTTTATCTTCTTGTTTATTGAGGTGTGGAAGGTTCACTTCTTTCCTTTCCACTTTCTCACTCTGCGAGCGAGAATGTCGTTTGTGCCGCCCACGTGGCTCAGCCGCCATCTTGTCTTCCTGTTTGGCGTTCATTCTGACCATCTTTTTTTCTTCATTTTTGGCGCTCATTTTCGCCAACTTCTTTTCATGTTTGGCATTCATTCTCGCCATCTTTCTTTCTTCATTTATGGCGCTTATTTTCGCCATCTTTTTCGGGTGACACTTTTTAGTTTTTACTTCATTTCCCAGTATAAGGGAAATTCCTTTCATAGGTAGTTTGTCTACCACACCAACTTTAATAGGTCCATCTTTCCACTGGGACTTTAGGGTTATTTTACACAGCGGTATTTTTACCCTCTTTCCGCCGATACCCTCTATCATCACAGTCTCACGTGTTGCTTCTATTACCCTTTTAGGTAATTTATTTCGTAGAAGTAACGACTGAGATGCTCCGGTATCTCGTAAAATTGAGACTTCCACTGGTCCTCCGTGTGGGCCTTTTATCATCCCTTTTTTCGTCCAGGGTCGATAGGACTGGTTCCCTCTAGTTGTTGTCACAGCTCCTTGAGGTTTTCTCGGCTGGGTCTGGTTTCTTTCAGGACCTTTTCCAAGCTGACACCTTATGGCTATGTGTCCAGCCTTTCCACACTTGTAGCAGACCACTGTTCTGCTGCTACTTTGGAAGGTCCTTCTATTTCTTTCCTTAGGTCTTCCTTCAGGACTTAATTCAGCTTTGAATTTCACTTTACTTCCCGTGTACGGTTTTTCCTTTGTTTTTCGGTGTGTGAGGATGTATTCGTCTGCTAGTGCGGCCATTTCATAGGTCACGTCAGTTTTTCTTTCACTTAGGTGAACCCTGACTTCTTCTGGCACACAGTTTAAAAATTCTTCAGCTAATATTAGCTGCCGGAGTTTCTCAGCGTCTCCGTCTATCCTCTTAGAGTCACACCACTTATCCAGTGCATTCTCTTTTTCTCTCAGAAATTCCACATAAGACTGGTTTTCCGTTTTTCTCTGTGTTCGGAATTTCTGTCGATAAGCTTCTGGAACCAACTCGAAGCTTTTAAGAACCGCTGCTTTCACCAAATCATAGTCGGCGCAATTTTCTGTGGGCAGAGTTGCATATGCTCTCTGTGCTTTTCCTGTCAGCACAGTTTGGAGTAGCATCGACCAGCATTCTTTCGGCCATCCAAGATTTAGCGCAGTTCGCTCAAAATGTGCGAAGTATTCGTCCACGTTGGCTTCTTCAAATTTTGGGACTAGCCTCGCTTGCTTCGTTACTTCGAAACTGTCATGGCTTTCTTTGCGTCCTCTTATTGCCAAGTCGACTTCTCGCAGCCTTGTTTCTTGCTGAATTTTTATTTTCTCCAGTTCCATTTTATTTCTCTGTAGTTCCATTTGTGCTTGTATTTTAATTTTCTCCAGTTCAATTTCTTCTGGAGTCATTCTTATCATTTCCGTTGGTAGCTCTTCTAATACCGCTTCCTCGAAAACATTTTCGTCGACCATGTGTCTTGCTATTTTTATAACGAGTTCATGTTTCCTCATAGAATTTTCAACATTTAATTCAAGCTTCTCGCCAATTTTTATTATCTCGCTTTTTCTCAGCCTCTCCAACTTTTCCATGGAGGGTTCTTTTAAAAAGTTCTCTATTTTGTCCATTTTTTCTTTAATTTTTCCAAACAGTTATATCAACAAGTAATTTGACTGTTTCAACAATATTCCTTTTTTTTCTTTCACGGTCTTTCAGGGTAGATTTAAACGGCAGGAATTGTCACACGACTACAAGCAATAAATATTATTTATAATAATAAATCCCGGACGTGAGCCCCCATTTTAGGTCTGCATGAGGTCGGGAATTAAAGATTAAAATATCCCCGGACGAGACACCATTTTAGGTCTGCTGACGCGAAATTGCGATAATCCCGAAACGGGACTTTATTTTCGCACGTGTGAAGACGGGACAGGTTGGCACTTGATCCCCTACAGAAATAAGTCCTGTTCAGAGTTCTTTTCTCAGGCAGATAAGAACTGGCATATTACGTGAGAGAATAATTTAGGGCCAGACTGGCCACCGCTGGCAAAGGGGTCCAAAATTTCACACTATCACACACCCACCAGGCCACTAAACTTCTTCCCCTTAGATAATTGAAGAATACGGGCCTATAGGTCTTAGTTGTAATAATATTAATATTGCTATGGTCGGCAACTCCGGTTTCCCGTTTGATACTTTAGGAATTAATAGGACAGTTCTAAGCAAGATAATGTGAGGCGAATAGAAGCTGAAAGGAAAGCATGGAATAATAACATAGACCACATGGTAAAATGAAAATACATAGGTTCTTTACTACGGTTATATACATATATATGTTCAAAGTGTCAAAAATATATAATAGGATAGTCCATGAATATAAATGTCTTTTCTTGGCTTTTATCCTTTTTCAAATTGAGAGAGAGTGGTAAACAAAATTTGGGTGTAAAGGGAAAATGTCCCAAAGTTACTTATCTTATTTTTTTGACGGGGTTCCACTGGAGAATTTCTCTTCTTTCACGGGCTAGTAGACTTGGTACTGTTTTTAATGCTGGCTTGAGAGACTCAGGTCTCTCATGTCTCAGTCTTTTGTCTTTAGCCCGGAGTGAAAAATGGCTATCGTCCGTCTGCCACGAGACTTGTCCAAAAACTCCTTTTTTTTTGTCTTTACTTCCGTTGAGGGGAAGGGAACCCCACTTCCGTTTGGGGTCCCCCGCCAATCATTTGGCTTCATTTTCTCCTTCCCCTTCCGATGTCCGGCGACCCAAGGTCACTTAGGTGCAAACATCTGTGTGACCCATAATCATTTCTAACGGTCACTTTTTGACTGCTAGATAATTTTAGTTCAACGGGGGGAGAGTATCATTCCCACCTCCTCGTCTCCGTGAGCCATCACGTGACAGTAGTCACAGCTTTATTTTTGATTTCTGACATGAAAGACCCTAAAAAGCTTTGCTTATTTATTGTAAGATCATATCCTGATTTGTTCTACCTGGTGTCCACATCTTGATTGCTATTTTGATCACAACGTAATAGTCGTTCTTTCGGTGTATGTCGCAATTGGTAGCTTTCAGGGCATTTCCGGTTCAAGGCATTTCAGGAAGAACAAGTTATTCGAGACATGAACTTTTAATTTCACTTTCCATTCTGGAGATTATTATTATATTTTTCCTGGTAAATTCATCGGTACTTGTCCAGAATAGCCCATCCATGAACATTTGCGTTCATTTTGTTTTAGTGTAAGACGCAAAGTCATAGAAAGGTTTTACTAAGCCCTTGACACCCCGTAAGTAAGCCAACCAGAGAGACGAATGCAATAAGAAAGCCATTATTCAAGATGGTGTGAGAATTGGACACAAGAATCAGCGATAAAACCTTCTAGTACTAAAAGTTATTTTTATAAAATCGATTATATCTGTCTTTTTTTTTCAGATTGTTACCATGACAACTGATAGGGTATAAGACATTTTCTAATGATCAGTGTCTGGTAGAAATTTACCTGATTCACATTCAAATACGAATAAATTTAGCTACTAAAAAGTTGTTTTGATCACAATAAGGCAATTCCCATATTGTAGACGACGTAGACCAGGCGAGTGACAGGAATAAGGATGATAATTATACGTTAGAGCTTGATTTATGATGAAAACTTATTTATAAACAGTTTTTATGAGAAAATACGGCACTAGGAGGAATCCAAAATTAGGAAATTTACCAGGGAAAGAGTTAATATATATCTAAAGAAAAATGAAGAACAAAAAAGCAACAACAACAGCAACAATAACAACAAAAAAACTTCCATTGTCCTTATGAGGCAGAATTTTTAATACAAGAACATTTTTTGCCAGTAGTGTTATTTTTTGTAACAAGAAAAAAAATGCAGTTTGCAGTCTTACAAGCCAGGTTTTCCCTTATAGATATGTTTTGTTGTTACGAGCTTCACCAACCCGCCACTTAGGATAAAATCAGAACTGTAACCTCTGATCTTCTTGTTGGAGTATCCATTGCCGAAAGTAGTCGTCTGCTTGTCAACAGCACGTTCCTGCTGACGGCAAAAATATTTTGATTGAAAAGTGGACGGTTTCTCGATTCTCAAGAGATGGGTGAGACATTGAGGCGGGAAAAGACAACAGTGACAGAGACATTTTTTTAAAAGAAACAGAGAGAGGGAAAGAAAAAAGGAGAGAGTAAGTGGGAGAATCGTCACAGCGCACAAAAAAATCGTGATTAGATGAAAGAATATAAAGTTTTATCGTCTGTGACGATATACGATATACATCAGGCCCTTTAAGAGATAAATAGGAGTTAATGGGATGGGTAAGGAATCATGAAACCAAAGTGTGGTGATAGACTAAGATTTCCGGAGAAATGGAATGGATTTTATTGATGGCTAGATCGTCATCTTGAGGTCTTTCTTCAAAAATATTTACATATCAGCATAAGCATAAAAATAGATTTCACATCACTTCTTGTAATTCACTGTATTAAAAACGCACGACCTGTTTTATTTTGTTTTCTTTTGGTTAGATTTTATGGCATATCAACCATTAAAGGTTATTTAATGCCAAATCCTTTTTATACATATATATTAAATATATACGATTGGGTTTAGTTGGGTTTTATGACATATCAGCCATTGTAGGTTATTTAATGCCAAATCCTCTTTATACATCTATATTAAATATATAGGATTTGGTTTGGTTGGGTTTTATGGCATATCAACCATTGTAGGTTATTTAATGCCAAATCCTCTTTATACATATATATTAAATATATAGGATTTGGTTTAGTTGGGTTTTATGGCATATTAACCATTGTAGGTTATTTAATGCCAAATCCTCTTTATACATATATATTAAATATATATGATTTGGTTTAGTTGGGTTTTATGACATATCAACCATTAAAGGTTATTTAATGCCAAATCCTCTTTATACTTATATATTAAATATATATGATTTGGTTTAGTTGGGTTTTATGACATATCAACCATTAAAGGTTATTTAATGCCAAATCCTCTTTATACATATATATTAAATATATATGATTTGGTTTAGTTGGGTTTTATGGCATATCAACCATTGTATGTTATTTAATGCCAAATCCTTTTTATACATATATATTAAATATATACGATTTGGTTTAGTTGGGTTTTATGACATATCAACCATTGTAGGTTATTTAATGCCAAATCCTCTTTATACATATATATTAAATATATATGATTTGGTTTAGTTGGGTTTTATGGCATATCAACCATTAGAGGTTATTTAATGCCAAATCATCTTTATACATATATATTAAATATATACGATTTGGTTTAGTTGGGTTTTATGATATATCAACCATTGTAGGTTATTTAATGCCAAATCCTCTTTATACATATATATTAAATATATATGATTTGGTTTAGTTGGGTTTTATGGCATATCAACCATTGTAGGTTATTTAATGCCAAATCCTTTTTATACATATATATTAAATATATACGATTTGGTTTAGTTGGGTTTTATGACATATCAACCATTGTAGGTTATTTAATGCCAAATCCTCTTTATACATATATATTAAATATATATGATTTGGTTTAGTTGGGTTTTATGGCATATCAACCATTAGAGGTTATTTAATGCCAAATCATCTTTATACATATATATTAAATATATACGATTTGGTTTAGTTGGGTTTTATGACATATCAACCATTGTAGGTTATTTAATGCCAAATCCTTTTTATACATATATATTAAATATATACGATTTGGTTTAGTTGGGTTTTATGTCATATCAACCATTGTAGGTTATTTAATGCCAAATCCCTTTTTTACATGTGTATTACACGTATGATTTCTAAACACATTTTGTTGATAACATTTTTAAACGAGCCTTAGCTCTTTTTTTTTACAGTTAAATTGTTTCACTTAATTCTATCTAATAGGAATAATTCTATTTATTATTAATTATTTGTTTGCTCATAGCTTGAACTACACTCAAAGGTCATGTGCCATGTCAATAATTGTTCATCCACCCAAAGGTGACCCATCTGAAACTGGGGAACATACGTCTTCGAATCAATCATTGACTGTGATACCCTATCCGGTATGAATACTAGACGGCCAACCTGATAGGGGGAGTATCACAGTGGTGTAGTTTTAAGTATTCCTATCAAATACAAATAATTTGCCCACAGTTGTATGGTTTCAAGTATTCCTATCTAATACTATAGTCGCGCTATTACATTCACTTTCCGATTAATTCTTTTGAGAAAGACATGAAACCCCTTATTCATTCAGCTATGGATTAAACAGTATTATAGCTGTTCTTCAACAAGGATGGCTCTGGAATTAAATAACCCATAAAGTTTGATATGCTAGTAAACAAAGAAACTAACATGATACTAATAATTATGTGGTTTCAAGAATTTGTTTTCAAAATGATTGTCATATGTTTACACACACACACATATATATATATATATAAGTTGGCGACCTTAGTTGCGGGTGACCCCAAGTCTCCCTTTTCTAAAGCTACTACACCAAGGTGTAGGGGAGGGCGCTACTCCTTTCCCTGGATTGCTCCACTTTACCCTTGATTTGTATCTTATAATGCTGAGTGTTAAGCAAGGAGGCATCACGTACCATTTTTTGAGTCTTTGGTATGACTCGACCTGAGATTGAACCCTGGTCTCCCGGGCCTTTGGCGAACACTTTGACCATTATGCCAAGTGTTCGCTAAAGGTCAATCCGAGGTCAAGTTATACCAAAGACTTTAAAAATGGTACGTGATACCTCCTTGCTTAACACTCAGCAATATAAGGTACGTATCAAGGATAAAGTGGAGCAATTAGGGAAAGGAGTAGCGCCCCCTGCACCTCGGTGTCTTAGCTATTAAAAAGGGAGCCTTCTGGTCGCCCTCAACTACGGTCGTTTTGTATGTAATTAATGATAAAATCCGGAGGAAACAATTATAGCTTCAAACAACTAGTCTTAAAACAAACAATTTAGCGTCATATTGTATCAATAATTCATATCGAATACGAATTATTTTTAATAGATCTATTTGACTCATAGATCGGACCCTAACTGGTACTTCCACTCCAAAGTGGACTTGGGAGTAATAGCAATGAAGAGTACTCCACATTTCCCAGATCTCCAGAACAGGACCCTCTCCGTCAGAGTATCATTCCAAGGATATCTCTTTTGAAGCAGTCTCATGACGGGGATGCAAACTGTGTATTTTAAGTTTTACCGACAGATCGGTGATGAATTTGAAAAGACAATATCTTGATCCAACTCCAAAAATACAGTGAAGCGAATAAAATTACAACACATCATACTGTTGACCGAATTTTTAAAGAATCTGTCTCAGTACTAAGAAAGAAAAAATAGTAAAAAGAAAATTAAGATAGGGAAAACGTAAGAAAAAAAAGAAAAAAGGTGAAAATTATTATTGTTATTATCTTATTCATTGCAAGTTTTTTCACACCAGCGATGGCGATCACCGGATGGAGACACAGAATACTTTGACATTGTAGCAGGAGTACTACAAGGGGACACGCTGGCCCCGTACCTCTTTATCATTTGTCTAGACTGCGTACTTAGAACATCGATTGACAAAATCAAAGAGAATGGCTTCGAACTGACGAAGAAAAGAAGCAGAAGATACCCCGCAACAACAATTACCGACGCCGACTACGCCGATGACATAGCGATACTGGCAAATACACCTGACCGAGCCGAAACACTTCTGCATAGTATGAAACGAGCAGCAGCAAGCATAGGCCTCTGTGTTAATGCACACAAAACGGAATATATGTGCTATAACCAAACGGGGGACATCTCCACTCTAGAAGGAACCCCACTTAAACTAGTAGACAAATTCACGTACCTAGGAAGCAGCGTCGAGTCAACCGAAAAGGACATCGAAACGAGGTTAACGAAAGCATGGACAGCTATCAATAGGCTATCGATTATATGGAAATCAGACCTAACCGATAAAATGAAACGCAGTTTCTTCCAGGCAGCGGTCACATCGATACTGCTATATGGATGCACTACATGGACGCTAACAAAACGGCTGGAGAAGAAACTAGATGGCAATTACACAAGAATGCTGCGTGCAATCCTGAACAAGTCCTGGCAGCAACACCCCACAAGACACCAACTGTACGGCCACCTGCCCCCTATCACGAAAACTATTCAAGTTAGACGAACCAGACATGCAGGACACTGCTGAAGAAGCAGAGATGAACTCATAAGAGATGTACTCTTATGGATCCCCACACATGGCCGCGCAAAAGTAGGACGACCAGCTCGAACGTACATTCAGCAGCTATGTGAGGATACAGGATGTTATCCTGAAGACCTACCTAGGGCGATGAACGATAGGGAGGAGTGGCGAGAGAGGGTCAGGGATATCCGTGCTGCCAGCACGATATGATGATGATGAATGACATCAAGTCTCTTCGAGTCTCCAGGATTCTTTTCAGTATCCAAGTCAATTTTAGAAAAGTTATGATCTACGTGTTCTCGATTCTTCCTCTAATTTCTTTAGCTCTGTCGGTTTGGGCTGTAGAATATGACAACTGCATCACTGCAGACCCCACCCAAATGTATATCCTGAATATGACATTAAGCCATCTGAAGATGAGGCTCCAGTGTCAGGGTTATGAGGAATATGTCGTACTCATTCATTGCCACTGCTTCCAAGTCCACTCAGACCCGGAGTGGTTATACTTGATAGGGTCCTATGTGCGGATCAAATAAAACAAACCGTGTGCAAACAAATGACTGATGTTGAATTGTGACTGTCAAATGGCGATACTTGTAACCATTTAACTATGCGCAAAAACAGAGCTCAGGCTCGTTTAAGAATGTTATCTACAAATGCGTTTACAAATTATATATATATAAGCAGGATTTGGCATTAAATAACCTATAATGGTAACAGTGATGTTGATGCCAATTGTGATTGGCGTGCTTGGACAGTCACCAAAGGATTGGTAAAGGGACTGGAGCACTTACAAATAAGTGGACGAGTGGAGACCATCCAAACTACAGCATTGGTGAGATCTGTCAGAATATTAAGGAGAATCCTGGAAACTTGAGGAGACTTGCTGTCCCTTAGACCCCTGTGGAAAACTATCAGCTAACGCTAGTGTAGAAAACTCTCAAAAGAGTGGATTGGAAGTTAGCAGACGAGTGGAGACCATCCAAACTACAGCATTATTGAGAACGGACAGAATACTGAGAAATGTCCTGGAGACTTGAGGAGTCTTGCTGTCATTCAAACTCCAGGAAAAACCATCAGAAAATGCTGATGTGAAAAACTCTAAAGTGTAATAATAATAATAATAATAATAATAATAATAATAATAATAATAATAATAAAATTGATAAGTAACAAAAACAGAGAACCTGCCGAATAGTGGATCACAGAGTAAAAATCAAAGAAAGCAAAAAGAGAAATAACTACTTAGATCTTGCCAGAGAACTAAAAAAACATAGAACCTGAGAGTAACGGTGATACCAGTTGTAATTGGTACACTTAGAACTATCCCTAAAGGCTTGCTAAGGGAGCTGGAAGAATTTGAAATCGGAGAACGAGTCAAGATTATCCAAACTGTAACATTTTGAGGTCGGCAAGATTAACGAGAAGAGTCCTTGAGATTTAAGATTTGCCATCACTGAGACTCCAATGAAAGACCATCAGCTAACGCTAGTGAGAAAGACTCACAAGGAGTATAACAATATTCAAGAAAATATGGACATGGCCAAGAAAAGGAAACCTTTAGAGAGAAACTGAATATCTTCTGAAAGCAGCACAAAATAACGGCCATATGTCAAAGCAAAATAGACAAGACGCAACAAAATAGCAGATGTAGATTATCTGGTGATAGAAATGAAAAAATCAATAAAATAATTAGCAAATGCAGTATATTAGCACAAAAAGAGTATGAGACTAGACTCGACTGAGTGGGGAAAGTGATCCACAGGGAATTGTGCGAGAAGTTTAAATTTGATCTTATGCACAAATGGTATTAACACTACCCGGAATCCGTCCCCAAAAATGAGGGGCACAAAACAAAGTAAAAATATTTGGCTTGCATTTTCCGTTCATCTTTATTTTTACATACGTAATTTTTCAATTTTGAAATTAAAATCAATTGTGTCATCAATCTACGATAGGACGGAAACGATATGAAGGATAAGCTTTGAGCAAGATTCGAACTCACATAGCACTTTTTGTCTTAACAGAAATCTGATTTAAATTGTACGTGTTGTTCCTTCTTGTCGGACATTGACATTCTGAGTGAACAGCGATGAAAAAAAAAAAAAGTAAATTAAAAATAAAAATGTTACAAATAAGAAAAAATTATCAAAATTAATGATTGTAATGATTTGTTTTAAAAACACAGAAAAAAATCGATGTACAAGAAAAAATAAGATTTAAAAAAAATGAAAAACAAATGAGTGAAGAAAACAAAAAAGTAAGGAAAATTTAAAATTAAGCAAATAAAAAATGAAAAAAAAAAAAAAGAATGAAGAAAACAAAGTATGGAAATTAAATATTAAAAAAAAAAAAAATGTAATTGAACGAAAGAATGAAAAAAAAAGGAAGTTATAAAAATGAAAGAGTGAAGAAAACCAAGGAAAGAGACAATTTAAAAAATTTAATAAAAGAAAAAGTGACTGAACGAAAGAATAAAACAAAAAGAATTAAAAAAAAAAAAAAGCAGAGTAAGGAAAAGAAACGAAGAAGGAAATCTGAAAATAAAAAAGTAAATGCGATTGAACAATGATATGGAAAAAAGAACGAAAGAAAAAAAGAAAAGAGAAAAACTAAAGATTTAATAAAAAGAAAATGTGACTGAACGAAAGAATGAAAAAGAAACGAAAAAGAAAATGCAGTTAAAAAAGCAAAGATATTCATGTCGCTGTCGTGGGATATGATAATATGGACGTCGAAAGGACATATAAATGGAATAAATAAATAATAAAACCCAAACAAATACAAAGAAATGTGTCACTAAGACTTGACCTCTCACCTCTGGCTAGATGAATCATGAAGCTCGACACCAAACAGAATCTGAAGGTTCAACAAGAAATTCTTTGGAGAGGATTTTTCTTCATGTCTCCTTTTGTAGAAGCATTTGCGTCGGAGCAGCAAAAAATAATATTTTTTCACTGTTTTTGTTGATCTTGATTTTATAATTCCGTTCACCTCATACCAATTTCCTTCCTTCCTTCCTTCCTTCCTTCCTTCCTTTCACATATGACCATTTTTATTTATATATCCGTTTATTTCTGATTTATTTAAGCCCAATGTTTTCAGCGGTGGCGGAGGCTTAGTCAAGCAAATATATATTCTTTCTTCTTCAACAAATTAAGTAGATATATGTTCTTTCCCTTTCAATAAAACGACAGGAATTTGGTACAATTAGATCCCCATAGACAATACTCGAACTTGGGTCCCGTACCGTCAGAAACGTGCATTGCCTTATATCTATCATTATATTTGAAACAATTGGAGTCCATATCTCGAAATCAATTGGCATTAATTCCATTTCGAAATTTTGCCCAAAAGTTTCTGAACTAACTTTTAACATTTGGTGCTGTATTCGATAACAGTCCAGTCGGCAGGGGCTATAATAATTTAATCCTATTTACCCAACCCCTCCGCTCGGGCAGGATATGACACAAGGTCAATTTTTTAAGCGGAGTTTAACAGGTTTGAATTCAGAGTTTTCCTTCTCCTCGACTAGTTGCCTCACCAAGGCTGAAGAACCTAGTCTGCCCTACTATTTATCCATAGCTGGAGGGAGAATAAATGGATTCATACCGTTCCCAAGGGTATTTGTGCAATGTGAAATGCAATCAGTCTCATCGAGGTTTTGAACTCGTGTCGCCGTGTCCATTTCCTACGATGATAACCATTACACCACGGGCACCTCCTTATTATTATAATAATTTAATAAGCGTTTTACTCAGATATGGCTCAAGGCCGTATGACTGAGCACCCAATAAGACTCGGCCGTATGACTGGTCGCCCAATGAGACTCGGCTGTATGAAGAGTCACCCTATTGTATAATCATATACATGCAGATGTAAGCAGAAACATAATGACGACTTCAATTAACGAACGAACACACTTCTTTATTAGAATATACCTCTCACACTTTATTCTCGAAAGGGTTGCGAAAGGGTTGATGTTGGTTATCTGTGAGAGGTGAGTTGGAGACGGAGAGAGACTGCCACATATTGACCCCAAGTTCCTCTGATTATAGCAGCACTTCTTCCTCATTCTGCCGTGCTGCTCAACTGGGGTCCTGAGGGCCCAAGCCCTGTCTGAGGCTGGTTATCACTCCGGCATCTTATCTCCAACTGGAACTGCAACTCGAACTCCAACTGACTACAAGTCGAACTGGACTAACTCAAGCCGTCTCTGGCACCTGGTTACATAATTGTTTTACGTTCACCTGCTTCCTATGGACGTACGCATCTGCACCGAATTCAACCACATCCACAGGTCAAGGTGATATTCCGATATCTTCGACTGGATGCACCTGTTTCTTGAATGACGGCTCGGTCGAGGGTCAATATGTTTCACACCTTAGGAGACTCGACCTCACTCGTGAAGGCTTGCAAATGTAGCTAGCTAACCATTACATCATTGAGGTTTCCCTGTCAGATTGGGTTGTAGAATACACCAATAGTATCTCCGCAGAGCGGTAAGGCTCCGAAACGAGTGTCCTGATTTTGACATTAAGCCATCTGAGGATTTCGAGACTTGGTGAATACGGAGTACCACTTCATTGTAATTGCTCCCGGGTCCCCTCTGACCTGGAGTGGTAGCACCGGATAGGACCCTATCTATAGGTTAAAGAGAACAAACTATGTGCCAACAAATGACTGATGTTAAATTGTGTCTGTTATATAGCAATACTTGAAACCATTTAACTGTGAGCAAAAAAGAAGTCAAGCTCGTTCAAAAATGTTATCTACAAAATGTGTTCACAAATCATATATGATTATCTAATATATATATATATATGTGTGTGTGTGTGTGTGTGTGTAAAATGGGTTTGGTAATATAAATCTACTATGGTAGATATGCCGTTAAAAACAGCCGAACCAAGCCAAATATATTCGGTAATTGAACGTAAAGACGGAAAAACAATCTAGGTAGAAGTTCTCGTCGGATAACGACATGAATATTTTTGTATTCTTTGCATTTTTTAATTTTACTTATTATCATTCTATATATCCTTCATTTCCTTTAAAATATTCCTTTATTCTTTACTAGCAGGGATACCCGGTGTTGCCCATGTATTATAAAAAATCAACGGCAGTAATATACCTGTGGTAAAAAGGCAATAACTGCCAAAAATGTCAGTCTGCTAATCCTCGAACTCTCGTTCACACTGTCCACGAGTCACGAATACTGGGGTATTTGTTGACCGCCCCACCTTACGGGCAAGTGTGGCACAAGGCCTTTTTATGGTGTGTCCGGGCGCAGGGCCGTAGCCAACACGTGCCCGGCAGTCACGAATACTGGTTCCCGTCTGAGAAAATTTCAATATTATGTAGCTGTCTCGCCTCAAAACTATTGGCCGATATCTGACCAGTACCATTCTATGCAAATTAGTTCGATGGGTGTCACGCAAATGTCATTAGCTCCACTAAGATGGCAGAGACTCCGAGTCATACATTTGAAGGGACATAATTCTTTCGTGCCCGTGGTGTAATTGTTATCGTCGTAGGAAATGAACACAGCGACACGAGTTCAAATCCTGGACGAAAGTCATTGCATTTCACATAGCACTAATACCCTTGGGAAAGGTATGAATCCATTTATTCTCCCTCCAGCTATGGGTAAATAGTAGGACAGACTGGGCTCTTCAGCCTTGGTGAGGCAACTAGTCTAGGAGAAGGAAAACTCTGAATTCAGACCTGTTAAACTCCGCTTAAAAATTGACCTTGTGTCATATCCTGCCCGAGCAGAGGGGTTGGTAAATAGGATAATTCTTTCTTGAAACGATACTAATTTTCAGAGTGCACACTGCATCAGCTCTGTATCTCTTTGCGTGTCGATCTGTTTCTTCGCTTAAAAAGATAAACAAAATCAATTATAATTTAATTTCTTCCATTTGTTCAACAAAATAATTATATTTTCTATTAGTCAAGATCAAAAGCCAGATAAGGATAACATTGAAAAGAAAAAGGTCTAAGAAATTTTGGTTTTGGGTTACCCTTACCAAACTTTTAAACTAAAATCAGATATGTGTTTGCCCAGCCATCTGGGGCTGTAGGAAACACCGGCTGCATCTCTGCAGAGGAGTAAAACTTCCCCAAAGAGTGTCCTAGGTATGTCGCTGAACAATTTGATGGTGAAGTAATACTGGAATTTTGGGGGAATGCGTCGTACCTGTGCATTGCTATCGCTCCCAGGTCCACTCAGGCTCGGAGTGGTAGCACCTGATAGAGCCCTATCTCAGGGTCAAATAGAATTAAACTGTGTTCTTATGCTAAACTGAAGTGTTTGAAACAGAACTGTTTTTGACATTATAAAATAAAAATTTACAGATTAAAATAATTTCGTATTTTATTAGGATAATAGTACAAAATAATTAAAAAAAAATAATCTTAATATCTTCTTTTTAAACTAATTATCATAATTTATTATGCAAATCATTATAAAAGAATATTATTTCTGTTCCAATGGTACACATTGGTGTCTGTTGACACACATTTCAAACGCTAAAAATTGTCGTCATATTTTTTATTGTATTCTGTTTAGTGAACACAAGTCGTAATAATATTAAGACAAACCACAATATGTGAGGAAAATAGTTATATTTACAGGAAAGAGTATTTACAAGAGAGAGACTGTTAGTAATAAGAACATAGGATTAGTGATAGAGTAATTATATACTTCAACAATAGGAACGGCTCTTCTGGTCTTGCTTGTAGGCTTATCCTTCCCAGACTGATCTCCACTACTGCCATATATGGCAGATGGAACAGCTCATTATGCTGAAACGGTAGGTGATACCCAACATTTTTCAATGTTATTCCTACATTTTTTTTAAATTTACAAATATCTTTGGTTATATAAACTCTATCATAGTTAATTATTTTATTAAAACTTGCATAAGCTTTTCTTAATCAGAACAATTTTATTTTGATGATCAAGTTTTGTAATAATTTTTAGTTATAACAGGACACGCGGACACAGACGCACACACAGATGAAGCATATCACAATATTTTCACCTATAAAATAGAATAAAAACCAGATTAAAAAAACGTACATCGATGATTTTTGTATTGACGTTCCTCAGATGACCAAGTTTCAACACATGAAAAAAGCAATTATTGTAGGACAGTAGTGGTATTATTTGACCCAAAGCCGGGAGGTTAATGGGGTTCATACTGTCCCCAGAGGCATCCGTCCAAAAGGAACGTAGTAGCATGACAGGAATAGGATTTCGTTTACTGGGAGACAGCAGTCCAATACTTCAGCCATTACACCACGTGGACTTTCAAAAGAAAGAAATGTTGAGAATATTTCTCTTCACATCATATTATGCAATCTGTTGATCTAATCGCTGAACAAAAGTAGGAGAGGATTAGTAAGGACTGAAATTGATAGACTGACAAATGTCAGCTAATCTAGATTGATAATCATATCTCTTCGATATATATATACATATATCGATGTGTCGAAACTTGACCACCTGAGGATCGGCAATATAAAAATCGTCGTATTATTTTATTGCTGAAAATATTTATTCTTTTTTTTTATTCTGTCGAACATTCATTTTTATTATTCAATCGAATCTTCAATTTTTTTATTCCTTTATTCTTTATTCAATCTTATATCCTTTTTTGATATTCCTTTATTCTTTATTCTATCGAATATTCTTTTTTGATATTCCTTTATTCTTTATTCTATCGAATATACATTTTTGATTTTCCTTCATTCTTTATTCTATCGAATATTATTTTTTATATTCCTTTATTCTTTATTTTATCGAATGTTCACTTAATACTCTTTTATTCTTTATTTCATCAATCCCTCATTTTTATATTCCTTTATTCTTTATTCTATCGAATATTCTTTTTTGATATTCCTTTATTCTGAATTCTTTCGAATAATCTTTTTTGATATTCCTTTATTCTGAATTCTATCGAATATTCTTTTTTGATATTCCTTTATTCTGAATTCTATCGAATATTCTTTTTTGATATTCCTTTATTCTGAATTCTATCGAATATTCTTTTTTGATATTCCTTTATTCTTTATTCTATCCAATATTTTTCTGTTATTCCATTATTCTTTCTTCGATCAATCCCTTATTTTTATATCCCATTATTCTTTATTCTATCGAACATCTTTTTTTGATATTCCTATATTCTTTATTCTATCGAGTCTTCTTTTCTGTTATTCCTATTATTCTTTATTCCATCAATCCCTCATTTTTATATTCCTCTATTCTTCATTCAATCCATTCTGTGTTTTTTTTCCATTTCCGTTATCCATTACTTTGATTCTAAATATTCTTTATTATTTTTTTATTCCTTCTTCGTTTTTGAATGTTCATTCACTCCCTATTATAATTTAATTTTTTAATTTTTTATAATCATTTTTTCTTTATTCAATCCATTCTTTGTTTTTGCTTTTCATTTATCTTTTTCGATCTATCCTTCGCTTTTAATAATCCCTTATTTGACAGAATAATTCCATTTTCATTTTGTCAAATCATTTTTATTATATTAGTGATCGCTGTGATAAAATAAAACGGAAATTCTTCCAAGCAGTGACTGAATTAGTACTCTAGTATTGTTGCACCACCAAGGAATTAATAAAACGCTCGGAGAAAAATCTTGATAGAGGCTACGCAAGAAGCGTCGTACTGTTTTAAACAATTCCATGAAGCAGCACCCCCAAAAAACAGTTGTACATCCACTTACTTCCTATCTCACAAATCCTCGAATACAAACAAGTCATGCTTGGTACTGATGGGGAAGTTCAGACGAACCTATAAGCGACTTTTTCCTATGGACTCCTACACGTGGACCCTCCTTTGTTGCCAAGAGCAATAGCCAATAGGTACGAATAGGAAGAGAGGATTAAGGAAATTGGTGCAATCAGCATTATTTGATGAGTTATCAGTTCTTTGTTCTTTCCAATATTCCTTTATTTATTCACTTCTACAAACATTTACTTTTAGTCTTTATAAAACTAGCGGTTCCTCTATTCCTTTTTCGATCCATTCTTGTTCGATCCATTATTCCTTAATTCTTTTTTCGAGTCAATTCTTCTTCAATCCATTATTCCTTTATTCTAAGTTCGATCCATTCTTGTTCAATCCATTATTTCAGTATTCTTTGATCGATCCATCATTATTTAATTCAATATTCCTGTATTGTTTGTTTGATCCATTCTTGTTCAATCCATTATTTCCCGATTTCTTGTCTGGTCCATTCTTATTCAATCCATTATTCCTCGATCAATCCATTCTTATTTAATCCATTATTCCTGTATTATATGTTCGATCCATTTTTGTTCATTATTAATCTATTCTATCCATTTAGAGACTCGGTGGAAGATAGACAATCTAGGATAGCCTGGCAAACAATAAACGAAGTGAGTAGAAGAAAGAGCACAGCCACAGAGGAAAGATGGAACAAATCCTACCAGCATACGGCATACCTAAAGAAACCGTAGCAGCAATAACGATTCTCTATAGAAACACCAAAGTAAAAGTACGATCACCGGATGGAGACACAGAATACTTTGACATTGTAGCAGGAGTACTACAAGGGGACACGCTAGCTCCATACCTCTTTATCATTCGTCTAGACTACGTACTTAGAACATCGATTGACAAAATCAGAGAGAACGGCTTCGAGCTGACAAAGAAAAGAAGCAGAAGGTACCTTGCAAAAACAATTACCGACGCCGACTACGCCGATGACATAGCGATACTGGCAAATACACCCAACCAAGCCGAAACACTACTGCATAGTTTGGAACGAGAAGCTGCAGGCATAGGCCTCTATGTCAATGCACACAAAACGGAATATATGTGCTATAATCAAACGGGTGACGTCTCCACTCTAGACGGAACCCCTCTTAAACTGGTAGACAAATTCACTTACCTAGGAAGCAGCGTCACATCAACCGAAAAGGACATCGACATGAGGTTAACGAAAGCATGGACAGCTATCAATAGGCTATCGATTATATGGAAATCAGATCTAACCGATAAAATGAAACGCAGTTTCTTCCAGGCAGCGGTCGCATCGATACAGCTATATGGATGCACTACATGGACTCTAACAAAACGACTGTAGAAGAAGCTAGACGGCAATTACCCAAGAATGCTGCGAGTAATCTTGAACAAGTCCTGGCAGCAACACCCCACAAGATACCAACTGTACGGCCACCTGCCTCCTATCACAAAAACTATCCAAGCTAGACGAACCAGACATGCCGGATACTGCTGGAGAAGCAAGGACGAGCTCGTAAGTGATGTACTCCTGTGGACCCCCGCATATGGCCTAGCAAAAGCAGGACGACCAGCACGAACATACATTCAGCAACTATGTGAGGATACGGGATGTTGTCCAGAAGACCTGCCTGAGGCGATGAACGATAGGGAAAAGTGGCGAGAGAGGGTCAGGGATATCCGTGCTACCAGCACGACGTGATGATGATGATGATCCATTCTTGTTCAATCCATTATTCCTCTATTCCTTGTTTGATTTATTCTGATCCAATCCATTATTCCTTTATTCGTTTTTTCATCCATTTTTCCTCTATTCTAAGTTCAATCCATTCTTATTTAATCCTTGTATTTTATGTTCGATCCATTTTTGTTCAATGAATCTTTCCTCAATGTCTCGTTGGATCCATCCTTGTGCAATCCATTATTCCTTTATTCTAAGTTCGAAGCATTTTTATTTAATCCATTATTCCTGAATTTTTTTCAATCCATTCTTGTTAAATCCATTATTCCTTTATTCTAAGTTCGAAGCATTTTTATTTAATCCATTATTCCTGAATTTTTTTTCAATCCATTCTTGTTAAATCCATTATTTCTTTATTCCAAGTTCTTCTTATTTAATCCATTTTTCCTGTATTTAATGTTCAATCTATTCCTGTTCAATCAATTAACCCTCTATTTCTTGTTGGATCCAAATCTTGTTCAATCCATTATTCCTTTGTTCTTTTTTCGATCCATTTTTATTTAATCCATTATTCCTGTATTCTTTGTTCAATCAACAGCCGGTGAGTCTATTATTCATCTATTCTTTTTTACGAGCCAATCTCGTTCAATCCATAATTCTTTTGATACTTATCTGATCCATTCTTATTAAATCCATTATTCCTATATACCTTGTTCGATCCATTCTTATTCAGCGCGTTATTTCTTTATTCCTAATCCATCCATTACCGCAATACTTTATTCACTCCATTTTCATTCACTCCATTTTTATACAATCCATTATTCCTCAAATCCATTATTCCTCAAATCCATTATTCCTCAAATCCATTATTCCTCAAATCCTTGCTCGATCGATTCTATGTTCAATTCATTATTCCTCTATATATTTGTCGGTCTTTTCTTACACAAATCATTTCTCCTTGATTATTTTTCAGCGATTCTTGTTTAATCCAATATTCCTTTATTGAAATTCTATCCAATTTTCTTCAATCTATTATTCATCTATTCTTTGTCCAGTCCATTCTTGTTCATTCCATAATTTCTGTATTCCTTGTTTAATCCATTCCTATTCAATCCATTATTCCTCTGTTTCTTCTCCAATTCCTTATTGTTCAAATTATTATTTCTTTATTCTATATTCGATCCATTCTTGTTCAATCCATTATTCTTTTATTCTTTATTTGATTCACTCTTTTTCAATCCATTATTAACCTGTTCTAGTCATTCTTGTTCAATCCATTATTCCTTTATTCTATATTCGATCCATTCTTGTTTAATCCATTAGTCCTGTATTTCTTGTCGGATCCAATCCTGTTTAATCTATGATTCCTTTATTCTTTATTTGATCCACTCTTTTTCAATCCATTACTAACCTGTTCTATCCAATCTTGTTCAATCCATTATTCCTCTATTCCTTATTTGATTTATTCTTATCCAATCCATCATTCCTTTATTCTCTTTTTCATTCATTATTCCTCTATTCTTTGTTCAGTTAATTCCTTTTCGATCCTTTTTTTTTCTCTATTCTTTGTTCAACCTATTCCCGTCCAATCCATAATTCCTCTTCTCTACTCAACATCTTTGAACTTTTTTCGTATTACTTTTCTTTTCTGTATTCTCTCTATTTTTAGTTTTTCATTTTTCTATCCTTACACAACATATTGATATCCGCATAGAATTTTCAGCTTTTCATTGTAAGACTTGAAATAAGGCTAAAATGATAATGGAGACAGTCGCAGAGTAACGGTAACCGTCGTAGGAAATCGACACGACGACTCCAGATCATATCTTAGAAATTGTTATTTTGTTTAGTGTTACTAATTTGGGAAAAGTACTCATTTTTTATTCTCCCTCCCAATATAAGTAAATAGTCGGGCAGACCGTGCTCTTTAATTTTGGAATGGCAACCAGTCTACGAGAAAAGCTAAATTCTACCTTATGGTGCTCATTTCTCGCATTGCCCAGTCCGCTAGGGCTGTAGAATACACCGACTGCTTCTCTGCAGAAGGGTAAGACACTCCAACGAGTGTCCTAGATATGACAGTAGACAATCTGATGGTGAAGTTCAAGCAATGCTGGAGCTTTGGGGAATGCGGAGTATCCCTTTATTGCCATTGCTCCCAGGTCCACTCTGGCCCGGCGTGATAGCCCCTGATAGAGCCCTATCTAAGGGTTGAATAGAACTAACGACATACTTATGCTGAACTGAATTGTTTGAGTAAACTGAATAGCTTGAAATAGAAATGCTTTTGACAATTAAACCTTACTCACATTTAAACTGTGTGCTTATGCTAAACTGAATTATTTGAAACAGTACTGTTTTGACATTGAAACTGTATTTACTCTAAATTGAATTGTTCAACATAGAACTGTGTTGACATTCAACTGAATGTAAACAAAATCTGTACTTATACTAAACTGAATTAGCTGAATTAAAACTGCTTGACTAAACTGAATAGCTTGAAATACAAATGTTTTTCACAATTAAACTGTACTTACATTTAAACTGCGTGCTCATGCTAAACTGAATTATTTGGAATTGAACTGTTTTTTACAATAAAACTGTACTTACGCTAAACTGACTTGTTATATATAACTGCTTAAATAGTTTGAAATAGAAATGTTTTTGACAATTAAACTGTGTATTCATGCTAAAATGAATTGTTTTAAATGGAACAGATTATTTAAATAAAAATGGATTTGGCGTTAGATAACCTACAAAGGTTGATATGCCATAAAACCCAACAAACCCAACCCTGAATAGTTTGAAATTGAAATGTTTTCGACAATTAAACTGTGTATTCATGCTAAAATGAATTGTTTTAAATGGAACAGATTATTTAAATAAAAATGGATTTGGAGTTAAATAACCTGCAATGGTTGATATGCCATAAAACCCAACAAACCAAATAATTTCTAGCAAACCAAACTGCTTTGAGAGCTCATCATCTGCGATTTCTCCTTCTATTGAATATTTGTCAATATTTTTATAGCCACGTCATGAAGACAGAACAGATAACTTTATATAAAGTTCGATTTGGTCAGCTTTCTTTGTTTTAAGGTACACCAACTTTTACGGGGTATTTAAGGGCAAAGTCATTTTTATAGAAGAACAGTAAAGACTTTATTTAACCCATAGCTTGCGACATAAAGTGGAAGGGGACACACCTTTTCTAAAATATTTGTCAAAAACTGAACGCAATAAGTTTAATGGTGTTCGAGACCGCTTACTTTGATGTCACAGTCCAGTACTTCCGTAATTACTTGGCGGGGATGCCCCCTAAGAAAGATTATTGGATTTAGTTCACTAGACATTATATAGTGTAAGTGATGAGTTTGATCTCCGTTCAAAAGTAGGGAAATGTTACGGTTAGTGAGGATTGAACTCGATACACAAACAAATGACTGCTAGTCTGATTATCCTATCCCAATGATGTAGGCCCAGTCGGCTGGAACTGCAGAAAACGCCAACTACATCTCTGCTGAGGGGTAGGACTCTCCCAACTAGTGTCCAGGATATGACACTAAAAATCTGATGCTGGAGCTTTCGGCAATGGAGAGAACCTGTTGATTGCCATTACCAATCCACTCTGGCCAGGAGTAATAGCACCTGATAGGGTCTATCTATAGGTCAAATAGAACTAAACAGTGGACATATGCAAAACTGAATTGTTTGAAATAGCACTGTTTTGTTATTTAAACTGCGTACTTATGCTAAACTGAATTGTTTAAAATAAAACTTTTTTGACACTTTACTGTGTGTAAACAAAAATCTGTACTTAATGCTAAACTATTTTTTTCAAATAGAACTGTTTTGACATTTAAACTGCGGACTTATGCTTAAGTGAATTGTTTGAAATAGAATTGATTTTACATTTAACTGCATGTAAGTAAATGATTGATGTTTAATTGAATTATTTGTGATACATTACAATACGTGGAACCATTTAACATTGATGACTAAATTGAATAGCTTGAAATAGAAATGTTTTTGACATTTAAACTTTGTACTTAAGTTAAACTGAATTGATTGAAATAGAACTATTTATAGGTATAAAAATGGATTTGGCATTAAATAACCTACAATGGTTGATATGCCATAAAACCAAACGAATCTCACTGAAATGTATATATATATATATATATATATATATATATATCGATGTGTAGAAACTTGGTCGACAGATTATCAGTAACGTAAAAATCGTCATCTTAATTTTTATGCTGTTTTTATTCAATTTTACCACGGAAAATAGTATAATATTCTTTGAGTTATTTGGCAAAGATCACACTGATTAAAAATGAGTTTAGATTTAAATCCTGATTATACATATAATGGAGACATTCGTGTCCAGTTATGGAGTCCAGAAATCCGTCACTTAAATTTCATATGGTATATACAATCATACATATATATATATATATATATACATATTTAATGTCATCGACAGGCAGACACTTTCGTTGTACCTCAAATCTTCAGTATCACTAGACCCGCGAGATACTTCAAGCTTGTATCAAGACCCGACTGACTTTACGTAAGTCGGACATCTTATTGCAGAGCCATCGTTATTCTCAACGTAATTGTAAGAATTTTTTTACGTACAACTTTTAACAAGTATGTTATCAGCAACCAAGAGTGGTCAATTCTTGAGAAGATATATTGCATTTCAGCATACGTGGCAGCCGGCATATTCCCCACTAAATTACACAACCGTGGGTTGAGCACTTTAGTACTCAATATATATATATATATATATATATATATATATATATATATATATATATATATATATATATATATATATAAGTAAGTAAAGTTGGTGACCTTAGTCGAGGGTGACCAGAAGACTCTCTTTTCAGTAGCTACTACACAGAGGTGTAGGGGAGTGTCCTCGTCGTGTAATGGTTAAAGTGATGGACTGCGGAATCGTAGTACGCGAGTTCGTACTCCAGTCGCGCTATTACGTTCACTTTCGGGCAAATACCCTTGGGAAAGGTATGAACCCCTTTATCCTCCCAGCTATGGGTTAAATAGTACCACTACTGTTCTTCTAGGAGAATGGCTTCGGCATTAAATAACCTAAAAAGAGTTGATATGCCATTAAACAAAGAAACCAACCAACCAACCACAGATGTGTAGGAGAGGGCGCAACTTCTTCCCTTGGATTGCTCCACTTTACCGTTGATACGTACCTTATATCGCTGAGTGTTAAGCAAGGAGGTCTCAAGTACCTTTATTTAAGTCTTCGGTATGACGCGACCTGGGATTGAATCCGGGTCTCCCAGACCATTGGCGAACGCTCTACCTAGTTGTCAATGAGCCGGTTTATATACATATATATATATATATATATGTGTGTGTGTGTGTGTGTGTGTGTGTGTGTGTGAGGATACCGCTTTTTTCTGGGTAGTATATGCACTTGGCTACAATAGCTACGAGCACTTTTGTCTTTTGCATCTATCTATCTAATTATCTCTCTCTCTCTATATATATATATATATATATATATATATATTGGCGGGCGTATGAGTATGTTTATATATTTGTGAGAATGTGAGTGTGCATGCGTCAGATTATATATATACATATAAATATATATATATATATATATATATATATATATATATATATATATATATATATATATATATATCAGTTTATATGTATATTTGAACAAAGATCTTTGTTATTTCGCAGTCATTCATTTTTAACCTTGATATGTAAATCAGTTTTTCATGCAAATAGAATTTATAAAACACAAATACACGACAAAATCCCATAAAAAACGCCTAATCATCAATATATATCTACGTATATGTATGTGTATGTAAGTATGAATGTATGTATGTGTATATGTGTGTAATCTATGTAAATACGCTCACACACACACACACACATATATATATATATATATATATATATGTATATATATATATACGCTCACGCACAGACACATATATATACACGAGCATATATATATATATATATATATATATATATATATATATATATATATATATGTTAATTTTCTTGTTCACGATGTGTTTATTTGAATTTATTTATTTGTCAATATTTCTCGTGCTGACAGCTATTCAACAAAACTGATAGATTTATTCGTTGAAACTATCGATCTCCAACCACCTTGCCATGCAAAATCAGCCAGTTCAATATGAGACAAAAATATTTATTTATTTAAGGAATAAAAGATGGAAGAAAAATCTCTGGAAATAGTAAAAGATCCAAGAAAAATGAAAAGCAAAAAGCGAAATTCGCCATTTGTGCCAGAAAACGAAGAATTCTCCACAATGTTATCAGTGGTTCATTCGGGATGGAAGAAGAACTAGAGTTGATTATTTCATTTCCTGTTTTCGTTCGAGATGCTGAATAGAAATGAGTAAATGTTAAAAAAAAGACTCATTTTTTACTCGGTGGAATAAAGATGGAAAAGGAAGGTCGCAAAATAACGGCTGGTAGTGAAAGAAAGAAAGAAAGAATTAATATTTAAGAAAGAGAGAAAGAAAGAAAGAAAGAAAGAAAGTACATTTAATACTGGAAAAAGTAAGAGAGAAAAAAGGAAGAAAGAATATTCAATCATGGGAAAAGAAAGAAATAAGCAAACAGAAAAACAAAGAAAGATTTGTTATTGGAAAAAGAACGTAAGAAAGAAAGAATATTTAATCATGGGAAAGAAAGAAAGAAAGAAAGTACATTTAATACTGGAAAAAGTAAGAGGGAAAAAAGGAAGAAAGAATATTCAATCATGGGAAAAGAAAGAAAGAAAGAAAGAAAGAAAGAAAGAAAGATTTGTTATTGGAAAAAGAACGTCAGAAAGAAAGAATATCTAATCATGGAGAAAGAAAGAAAGAAAGAGAGAAAGAAAGAAAGAAAGAATATTTAATAATGGAGAAAGAAAGAAAGAAAGAAAGACAGATCTGTTAATGGAAAGATAACGCAAGAAAGAAAGAAAGGATATTAGTTAATAGGAAAAGAACGAAAGAAAGAATATTTAATCACGAGAAAAGAAAGAAAGAAAGAAAGAAAGAACATTTAATAACAAAGAAAGAAAGAAAGAAAGAAAGAAAGAACATTTAATAACGGAGAGAGAAAGAAAGAAAGAAAGAAAGAACATTTAATAACGCAGAAAGAAAGAAAGAAAGAAATAAAGAAAGAACATTTAATAACAAAGAAAGAAAGAAAGAAAGAAAGAAAGAAAGAAAGAAAATTTAATAACAAAGAAAGAAAGAAAGAAAGAAAGAACATTTAATAACAAAGAAAGAAAGAAATAAAGAAAGAAAGAACATTTAATAAGAAAGAAAGAAAGAAAGAAAGAAAGAAAGAAAGAAAGAACATTTAATAACAAAGAAAGAAAGAAAGAAAGAACATTTAATAACGGAGAAAGAAAGAAAGAAAGAACATTTATTAACGCAGAAAGAAAGAAAGAAATAAAGAAAGAAAGAACATTTAATAACAAAGAAAGAAAGAAAGAAAGAAAGAAAGAACATTTAATAACAAAGAAAGAAAGAAAGAAAGAAAGAAAGAACATTTAATAACAAAGAAAGAAAGAAAGAAAGTAAGAAAGAAAGAAAGAAAGAAAGAAAGAAAGAAAGAAAAAAAAGAAGATCATTTGATTATGGACAAAGAAAGAAATAAAGATATAGTGACAGGAATGAAAGACGTGGAAAAAATTATAGAATTATGAAAAGAATAAAAATAAAATATGAAAAGAACTAAACAAAATGGTAAGAAAATCGTAAGTGAAAGAAAAAAAACAAAAAAAAAAAATGCTTAAACGAGATAATTTTCTGAATTCTTTTAATTTACTTTCTACACTTTCATAAATCATTCCAAATCCCGTAAATGTCACTATCAACTGACATTCTTTCTTTTCTCAATTAGATTTTGAAAGTTAAACAATAATACAAGTGAAAAGTTGGATGATAGAGATAATCAACTGGGAATTGTCCAAGAGATTCAAAGTTGACCATGCTAACAAAGAGTAGATGTACAAATCGGAGTCCTTCAGAGAAAAATAGCCATAATATTTTCTTGGATTTCCAGAAATAAAGGTGTCAAAAATTCCGACCATTAAACCAAATCTAGTATCAGTTAAGAAAAGAGGAGCCTCTTAACCAGTGTGTTTTGTCTTTTCAAAAACAAAAAAAAAAAGAAAGTGAAAAATAAACAAATATTTGGATCTTACCAGAGTGTTGAAAAAGCTAAGGAACATGAAAGTGACGGTGATACCAGTAGTAGTTGGTGCACTTGGAACTGTCTCCATATACTAAGGAAAGAGACTGGAGGAAACAGATATAAGAGAAAGAAGCGAGATCATCCAGATTGCAATACTTCTAAAAACAGATAGAATACTGAGACGAGTGCTGGAGACTTGTGGTGTCTTGCCGTCTGTTAGTCTTCAGTGAAAAACCACCTGTTAACCTCGCTGAGAGCGGTAATAATAATAATAATAATAATAATAATAATGTGGGCAAGGTGATCCACTGAGAAATATGCAAGAAATTTAAATTTGACCATGTCAACAAATGGTATATGCAAAACCCAGCACCTGTCCTAGAAAATGACACACACAAACTCCTATGGGACTTTGATATACAAACGGATCACCTAATCTCGCCCAGAAGACCAGACCTAATAATAATCAACAAAAAGAAGAGAACTTGCAAAATTGTCGACTTTGCTGTCCCGGCTGACCACAGAATAAAACTGAAAGAATGTGAAAAGAGAGATAAGTACATCGACCTTGCTAGAGAATTGAAAAAAACTAGGGAATATGAAGGTGACAATTATACCAATTGTGATTGGTGCTTTTGGCACGGTAACTAAAGGATTACTAAAGGGCCTGGAGGATTTAGAAGATGGCGGCCGAGTAGACACCATCCAAACAACAGCATTATTGAAAACGGCCAGAATACTGAGAAGAGTCCTGGAGAATTGAGGAGACATGCTGTCACTTAATCTCCAGTGAAAGACCATCAGCTTACGCTGATGTGAAAAACTCTAATAATCCTATTTACCAACCCCTCCGCTTGGGAAAGATATGACACATAGTCAATTTTTAAGTGGAGTTTAACAGGTTTAAATTCAGAGTATTCCTTCTCCTAGACTAGTTGCCTCACCAAGGTTGAAGAACCCAGCTGTCCTACTATTTACCCATAGCTGGAGGGAGAATAATTGGATTCATACCTTTCCCAAGGGTATTAGTGCAATGTGAAATGCAATCAGTCTCGTCCAGAAACAATACTGATAACACGAGGATCAACAGAACAGAAACAACCAGAAAACAAAAATGGGAAGAAAAACAACTAAATGGACATTTTAAGTGACTAACAAGCGACATCTCATACGAGAAAACGTGCGGCCCAAAATAACGCCATAAGAACCAATCATATCAAAGCGAGAATAGATAAGATGCAACAAAACAACAGATGTTGGTTATGTGCTGATAGAGACGAAACGATCAATCACAATAAGCGTATTCAGCAAACTAGCACAGAAAGAGTACAAGACTAGACATGACTGGGTGAGCAAAGTGATCAACTGTGAATCCTGCAAGAAATTTAAATCTGACCATACGAACAAATAGTACATGCTCAACCCTGAATCTGTCCTGGAGAATAAGACGCTCAAAATTCTCTGGGATTTTGAGATACAAACTGATCACTTAATCTCGCCCAGACGACTAGATTTAGTAATAATCAACAAAAAAAGAGAATTTGCCAAATTGTTGACTTTGCTGTCCCGGCTGATCACAGAGTAGAAAGTAAAAAGAAGAATCAGTACCTGGACTTTGCTCGGGAATAGAACAAATTGTGGGCCATGAAAGTGACGGTGATACCAATTGTAATTGGTGCTCTTGTTACAGTCACCAAAGGATTGGTACAAGGGCTAAGAAAACAAGTGGAGACCATTCAAACTACAGCATTATTAAGATTGACCAGAATACTGAGAAGAGTCCTGGAAACTTGCTGTCAATCAAACACTAGTAAGAAA